>JANSTT010014665.1:7109-22186 GCA_026745375.1 Platyura marginata | reverse complement strand
CCCCCCCCAATTCATTTAATTAATTGAAGAAAAAAAAAATTTAAAAATTTTCGGTGCTAAATAAGGCCCAAAAACCAAAAAAAAAAAAACCCCAAAAACTAATTGGAAAACAAAATTACAAAAAAGTTAAAAACGAAAAATCGAAGAATCGAGAAATCGAAAAAAAGGAAAACAAAAAGGAAAAAAAAAAGAAAAAAATGGAAAAAAGAGAAAAAAAGAGAAAAAAAAAGGAAAAAAAATTAATCAATAACTACGTAAGGCAAAATGGTTAATGGTTCATCATTATATGATTTGACTTGAACGACTTCGTGCCATTCCTTAAATTCGAGACCGTTCCGATTAACACCGATCTCATTTTCATCATTTAAATTATTAAAGCTATCCAATAGATAGTTGTTGTCGATTGACGACAGCCGTGGCGCCGTAATTGCAGTCTTATTCCGTTTATGTTTTTTTTTCGATCTCGTCAATAACGATATTGATGATGATGATGACGGTATTGTTGTATTATTTGTTGTGGCTTGTAATTGTATCGATGATCTTGATGATGATGATGATGTTGATGCCGTTGTTGCTGTTCCCGATGATGATGATGATGATGATGATGACGTTGATGATGATGATTTTATTGATGATGTCGATAATGTTCGGTGTCTTTTTAAAGATGGTGGTTCGAATAAATTACGGTTACAAATATCGTTTTTTAAATTATTACTAAACATAGACACAGCCTTTATATTATTATCATCAACATTATCGTTATCAATATTATCGACATCATCAATATCATCATCAATGTTATCATCATCGAGAACAACAACAATTGGATTATCTTCTGTACAGGTTTTTTCATTGTTATTCTCAAACATTTTATGTTCTAAATTGACATCGACATCGACATCAACATCGACATTATCATTATCAACATCGATATTATCGATATCATCATCAACATTATCGTCCATACTATCATCATTACAATATTCATCACCATCCGTTGTTAGTTGACGACTTAATTTTAATATAATTTTTGTTTTTTCCATTGTTTTACTATCATTTCCATCCACCCTAGTCAAATTATCATCTTTCGTATAATCACTTGACAATTTACGTATTTTGTATTTAACACTTTTTTTATTTTTACGTTTACACTTTTTTATATCAACATTATGATGATGATGATGATGATGATGATGTTGATGTTGATGTTGATGCGTTGGATGCAATTGCGTTGACGATGATGATGATGACGATTGTCGTATCATTGTTTGAACATTTATACATTGTTGACTATTAATATTGTAATTACTAACTATATTACATTGATTTGGTACAGAATCACTACGGCTACACATATTATCATCATCATCATTATCATTATTATCATCATTATCAATATCAACATTCGGATAGTTGTCATCAATATCAATTTCTTCATAGTTACCAACATTGCCAACATCATCCAATATAATATCATCATTGCTGATGATATTATTGTCATTATTATTTATATTTGTTGTTGTTGTTGTTGTTGTTGTTGTTGTTGTTGTTATTGTTGGTATTGTTGTCATTTTTAAATTATCATTATTATTATTACTACCACCAAATAATTCAATTTTATTCCTAGATTGTTGTTGTTGTTGTTGTTGTTTTGCATTATCTACATTATCGATACGTTGACGTTTCATTAATTGCTTACCGTCGCCATCATTATTGTCAGTCTTATTTGTATTGTGCCATTGCGACATATCACCAATACGATAGTTTGTCGTTTCCATTATCGTTCGATCATTTGCTGTATCATTAGCAGCATCATCATCATCATCATCATTATCATCATTGGTCATCAATTGAATTTGGAATTTTTTTGGTATACGATCCATACACAAATGATTATATTTTGGCACGACACGTTCGTATAGATCGGTGGCCATATTACTGTCGGCCATATTATGTTGAACAAAATGATCCCAATTACCATTTACATTTGGTATATAAGCGTTATGTAACATATCGATGTGATATTGGGTAATTTGTTGTTTTTTCGTTAGGTAATGTAATTTGGCTGGACAATGGGGATCTTCAATTAATTCGTATTGGGGTATATGGAATTGTTGATGGTGTACGGTGTCATTATTATTATCGTTATTGTTATCAATGTTTGTGATGGAAGATGATGGTAATGATTTTTTATCAATAGTAATTGTTTCGCGATTCTGGTCAATTGATTGTTGTTGTTGTTGTTGTTGTTGTTGTTGATGATGAATTAATAAACTTGGTGTTGGGGTTATTGGTTGTGCTGTTGTTGTTGTTGTTGTTATTGGTATTGGATTTATTGATGCGATTGTTGTTGTTGTTGTTGTTGTTGCTGCTGTCGCTGTCGCTGTCACTGCTGTTGTTGTTGTTGTTGTTATTGTTGTTGTTGTTGTAATGACATCACGACTATTATGTTCATCTGTGGCGGTAGCGGAAATATTTTTAAATTTATATATTGGATCTTCATCGTCATCATAATCTAAATCAAATATTGATTTTATCGGTTTTGTTATTGAATCGATACCAATCGATGACGATCCAATATCACCAAATGTTAATGTTTTATGTTGTTGTTGTTGTTGTTGATGTTCATCAAATGTTGACGATTTATTTGTATTCAGTTCAACTTTAATTTGTAGCACTTTTTCCGTTTGCACTAATAATTGATTATCGATTGTCATATCGGTTATTGTTATCGAATCATTAACCGGCAATGACAATGGCAATGGCAATGATATTGATGGCAGAGGCACCGACGGTATTTCAATTTCTCTAATTGTACACGAACATGGTACAGTATCCGAATCGATAACGTTCAGTTCGTCTAATTGGATTGGCGGCAGTAATTTCCGTAGTTCGGCAATTTCTTCGTCAATCGTTTTTATCGAACGTACATTCGACAATGTTATAGATGAATTGTGTGAATCATCGACATGTGGTAAACGTTTTGTTTGGCATGCATCTTTAGCGGATGATATTGTGGTGTCGGCCAATTGATTTGCGGGCGGCTCAGGGGTTGGTGCTGTCGATAGGGAAACTGGTGTGGCGGTCGTCGAACGCATATCGGTCGAATTTGTTTGTGAATTATCTACAAAATAGAAAATTTAGAAAATTGGAAGAACAAGAACACAGCCGAGATGGACAAACCTGATACTGATGCAGGCGATCGTATTGGTTGATTTAGCATTGGTAAATTTGGCGATGAATTTGTCGATGTATCGGCGACCATTGAAATATTGCCGGACATCGAAATGGTGGGCTTTTTATTTTGCAATTCGGCCAACAGTTCTTTGGTGGTTTTCACTTTTTTCGAGTAGCCACGCATTGAGTCAATTTTCGTTTTTAAACCGAGCAATGTGGCCGTTTCGAAATTTTGCGAACCGGGACCACCGCCTAAAGTGGCCATACGGCGATCGGCACCGGTTGAGCCTTTTTTTCGGCCACGTTTTTTCGGCTGCGACAATAACGATTCACTACCGGTCACCGTATCCTCCGATAAACTACAAACGGCCGACGAGACAATCACGACACTTGGCACAATTGTGACAGTTTCCTCTCTCGAGACACTTTCATTGGAATTTTCCACCGACAACAGAGGACTGCAACTTTGACTTTCATGAATAAGTACGGGACTCTGCGATTTAACTGGCCGCACAATCATTAAACTGTCACGATTATCATTTGCCATTCGACTTTCAATACTTGATGAGCTGCTACTGTCAATATTGATAATGGCGTCCGCATCCGATTTTGTAAATTTACCGCTAAACGTTAATTCGGACGATTGAATTGTGACCGGCGGTCTCGGCGGCATCGAATTATTTGTACTGTTGAAAAAACTGATCGAACTACTCGATAGACTGTCGGGCAATTCAAATGTGGATGCATCACTTTTGCCACGGGACATGTCTCTGGGTTTTTTTTTATCTTTTTTGTGCTTTTTATGCTTTTTATCATCAACACTAACACCACCGGCCCCGCCACCACTTTCAAATCGCTTATCGACACTGGTGACGGTTATCAACGATAATGAATTGGAATCTTGCAAATCGATTGATGTCGAGAATGGCGGCGACGTCGTACCGCCGCCCCGATTTGATTGCATCGAACCATTGTAACTTTTATTATTACGATTGTTACTATCCCAATCATCAAAGCTTCCACCGCGACTAGTTACATCTTCGAATAATTGTTGCTGCTGAGGTATCACTGTTGTCGTTGTTGCGGTTGTTGTTCCTGTTGTTGTTGTTATCACATTCAATTGACTTTTACCACGACTATGTAACGAAAACAATTGGGGACTATGCGATCGATCATCAGACAATTTAAATCGAGCTGAGGACATTGTTGAACTGGGACTTTGGGACCGTTCACATTTGGACAACATTGCGGCGATTGTTGTTGCGGCTGCTGCTGTTGCTGTTGTTGCTGTTGATGATGATAGTGGTGGTGTTGGTGTAATTTTTTTCGTCATATTATTCTGACTTAATTCCGCTTGACTAATTAAATTTGCAAAACTAATTGGTCCAGCCTTTGTTTTGCTTGAATTGCTAATGCTACTGTTACTGCCATTATTACTATTTGATATATTTTGACTTTTGATTGTGCATATCAGTGATTTTGGGTTCATAGAACGTGAACTGTCTTGGAGTATAGAGTTTGGCGACGTTTTTACTAAAATATTATTGCGTGACGTTGGATTTGTATTGGATGTGGTTGGTGTGACGGTGGCCGTTGTTGACGACAATATTTGTGATCCATTTGATAGACATTTTATCGATGACTGTTGTTGTTGTTGTTGTTGTTGAGAAGATATTGAACCCGCATGTAAACTACTGCTACTATTTAATTTTAATGATGGTGACAAACTTGATGTTGTTGTTGCTGAGGAGGACGATGGCGGTATTGTTGGTATAACCATTTCGCGCCATTTTTTTAATAGATTTTTTGAACGACGCGCCAATTGATCGTTTAACGTTTTGCGACGTAATTGATTGATGTATTTGGCCAGTCGGGTGGTCTCCAATTGTTCTTTTGTGATTTTTGTTTTCTCCAACACTGAAATAACCTCCAGTACTGTTGACATATCGATGACCTATAATTGACAATGAATATTTTTTTTTATATATATATAAACGCAGTCGTTGTTATAAACGTAAGAAGAGATGGAGGGTTGTAAAATAACAGACCAAATTCAAATTGGCCTGTAGAGTTTTTGTTCGGCAATTCGTTCTGATAACATTGCCAAGGATCTAGATAAGAATTTATGGAAGACAATTACTAGAACTACAGAAATCAGAAGATTGATTGTTTGTATCTATTTGGTTAGATTATATTTTCTCTTGGAATGTTCAATTGTTCAACCGGAAGAATTCTTAGTCCCAAACAATTAAGAAAAATGCATAGATCGATTTACAACAACTAATCGAAATGAATTTAATTTAAACAACAACAACAACAACAACAACAAAAAAACCATCAATGTGTCGACGACACCAACAATCAAATATTTAGCATATTTAACAAAAAAAAAAAAAAAAAAAATTTTATATTGCAAACCATAATGCCAAGTAATGGTGCTGGTGTGTATAATTTGTGGCATAGCATAAAAAACTCGAAACCACTGTGTGCCTCTCTTCATTTACAAAAAAAAAATAAAAAAAAAAAAAAAAAACTAATCGCAATAATTCGCTCCAACACTCAGGATCATCATGGATCATGAACTTGAACGTTCCAAATCCCTATCCACCTCGTTTTCGATTGAAAAATTGAAACAAGTCGAAAAACCGCCGCCTCCTTCCCCCAAAAATGTATACAAATTGACTAAAAAAAAAAATTGGAGACTACGAATGTGTTAAATTGTAAACCATCTTTTTTGTAATGAAAAAAAAATTTCTTTTTTTTTTTTTTTTCTCTTGTTCCAATAAATTTTTTTGTACTCACATTGTAATTGCTGTCCAATGCGTTTTGTAGTCGTTGTGATAACTCCGCTATAGAAATATTCATTTAACAATTAAAAAAAAACTGAATACGGAATTAAATGCAATTCCGGTGTGCACACAATACAAAAATAAAAACTTTTATTAAAACAAAATATTAATATTTGTCGATAAGTGAAACGCGTGCAAGACAGTTTGTCGCGTAATGGCGGATGAACTGCCAACATTTGGATAGTGTTACATTCTCTCGAATGCAGAATCATAACTAAAAATTGCTTGACACTTCAGCAAATTCAGTGTGGCCAGATGTAAAATACAATATGGCATCATATATATAGATATATGTATATATATTGTTATTATTTTCGTTCATTTTGTCTCGCCAAATTTACATCGTTTTAGTTCGATTGTATTTTTCGCATATAGATGGCGTTGTCATCAATAATCTATCAAAAATAAAATTGGAAAATAAATTAATTAATTTTATATCAATGCATATGGTAATAATAGCAATATAAAATACTAAATGTCCATGTCCATTACAAATGAGGTATGCAAATTATCACAAATTATTATTAGATGCTGGATTATATTTATGTTTTATTTATTAATGTTTTGTTTTTGTTTTTTGTTTTTTGTTTTGTTGTTGTTTTATTTTTGTTATTTTTGTTTTGTTTTTTTTTTTTTTGGTAACATTTTCAACCTCTATTTACACTGTTATTGTCATTGTAATTTTCATTTGCACACACAGGCAGTATTCACATAAACTATTGTAAATTTCCAATGTCGCTGCAATTGTCTGGGCATATTGAAGTCATTTTTTGTGCCAATACGTCTGCCCCGTCGTGTTAGAACGGCAATTCCATACGGAACGGCAGTGCATTCTGATTGAATTGTATTTCGTCGATTTGCTGTAACGCATGTCACATCTCGCAGTTCGTTTGGGAAATAATTCTCGCCCAACGGAATTATTTGTGGCTATAATGGGGCGAAATATTAATTTCAATATTAGCGAAATCTTTAAACATAAGAGAACAACAAAAAAAAAAAAAAAAAAAAAAACAAAAAAAAAAAGGAATGGAGAGAAATGGTGGACTTGCCAACCAACCTCAACCACGAGAAACGGACGAACCAAGGAAACAAATATATAGACTTCGATTTCGATAGTGATAGCAAAGAGATTAAAAAAATCTGTTCTGTTCAACGATTTTTGTCTCATCAATTTTATATTTAAGTTAAAATAAAATAATAGCCACATACCACGCCAATGCAATCACAATTATGTCCAGCGAACAGGCTGCGTTTCATTTTTTCTACATCAATGTTTGATTGTCTGAAATTTAGATATTTTCAACAACAAAAAAAAGACAAAAAACAGAGAAGAGAGTAAGAAAAAAAAAACATGTAATTTTGAAAATATACCGTTCCTTGGAAAACATACTATCCTCATCGCTATCCACCACGGGATCATTTTGCATACGAATCGATGTTCCAACAATTAATAATGCCGATAACAATGATAGCTTCTACGATGGAAATGATGTTTCAGTTTCAAAAACACTACCAAGCAATTTATTAATAAAACAAATTAACTTACCGATGGAGTCATCTCGATAAATTGAACATTTTCTCCGTTGGATGACTTCTTTTATATTATTTTGAGACAATAGAAAAACATCCCACATGATTATTAATATCACCGCCCGCTCCCCCACCCCCCTCCCTCTTTTTTCGTTTTCTTTTTGGAAATATTGTATTTTGTGTACTGACACAAATATGTTTTGATGACCTTTGGTTTTGGGATCATAATATCACTTACCGCTCAGCAAACTCCCGCCCTCCCATTTATAAAGAATTGAATTCCAAAAACAATACCAAAAACAATTCTGCAAAGGACATGCGTTGACATTACGTTTTGAAAATGGATTATCCAAAACAATGTTGGCCAGCGAAACTCAGAACATTGAGCATTGGTTTTACTTTGATTTTTCAACCTTTGATAATATAAAGATAAAGGCACAGTAATGGACAGCGCCTTATGAATTACAGCAATTGCATTGACGTCGTCATTTTTCGTTAATGGGGAGTGTCATTATTTCGAATTTTTCCATATGAAATTCCAGATAAATCACTGGAAATCTCTACGAATTAATTGAAATCGTTATTAATATTAATATTCAGACAACATTTATGAAATTCGGGAAATTTTTTTTTTTTTTTTTTTAATTTCCCAATTTTCCCTTACCTATCCCTTAGATTTTCGATAGAATTTCCTTAAAAAATTCATATCTCCTAAACTAAGGGACCATTGTTCAGAGAACTTTTTTTCCCCAGATAGCTGCTTCGATTATCTATCAGAAAAAAAATATTTGGGTGACCGTCGATAGTGGGGGTGGTAAGTTTTGATAGAAAATATGTTTAAAAACATTGTGTTAGTGAAACATTTTTTAAAAATCGGAGGATTGGAGTTTAACTTTAAATCTACACGCAAATGAAAGCTAAGGCTTTTACGAATCCAACGATGTATGATGTTGGGGTCTATCTCATCGTTTAGTATTTTTTTGGAATTTTTCAAAATGAAATTTAACTTTCTGATCGAATATTTTGTCGTTTTTAGACGTTCTATACAAAATGTATGGAACATAAGGGAAATTCCAGACAAATCACTGGAAATAACTACAAATTCATTAAAAACGTTAAGATTATTCATTTTAAGATCAAATCTGTGAAATTCGGAAAAAAAAAATTTTTTTTCGGATTTTCAAAATTTTCCCTTACCTACCCCTTAGATTTTCGATCAAATTATCTTAAAAAATTCATATCTCCTAAACTATGGGACCATTGTTTGGAGAACTTTTTTTCTCCAGTTAGCTGCTTCGAATATCTATCAGAAAAAAAATATTTGGCTGACCGTCGATGGTGGGGGTGGTACGTTTTCATAGAAAATAGGTTTAAAAACATTGTGTTAGTTAAACTTTTTTTAAAAATCGGCGGATTGGAGTTTAACTTTAAATCTACACGCAAATGAAAGCTAAGGCTTGTACGAATCCAACCATGTATAGATATCGGGTCTATCTCATCGTTTAGTATTTTTTTGGAATTTTTCAAAACGAAATTTAACTTTTGTATTGGAATTTTAGTCGTTTTCAGGCGTTCTATAGTAAATGTGTGGATATATATGGGAAATTCTATACAAATCACTTTAAATCTTCACAAACTAATTGAAAACGTTAAGATTATTCATTTTAAGATCAAATTTGTGGAATTCGGGAAAAAACATTTTTTAGATTTTCGATAGAATTTTTTTAAAAAATTCATATCCTGAACTACGGGACTAACTTTTTGGAGAACAAATTCCATAAATCTAGTTTAAAATTTCGTTCCGCTTTTCCTTCTGCCAAATTTTTTGAGTTGCCAAGTTAAGGTCCCTAATATTGCAAGACCCGGGGCAGTAGTGCCCTCCTGCCATATATTAAGAATAAAAGAAAACAATCGGAGGTAACAAATTTTTTTTATTTATTTCTATCAAAACAAATCTACAATAAATTTAACAGATCGGATGAAGGCATCATTCCAGTATCCCAGCATTCCACATCCATATGTCATTCATTTACATTATCATAGATATCTTCAATGCCATCAAACGTTCTTAGTTTATCCTTAAGCGTTGTGTACGCTGCTAATTCGGTGTCCAACAATGTGATTCCATTCTATATACATTTGGGAATTTAGTACTCGGTGAATGATTCTTCTTTTAAGAATAAAATTTACCTTGGGAACAAAAACATGTTCGGCATTCGTAATCTGATGGCCAATGGATGTTAATTTTTGTTTGACCTTATCAATTTCCATTGGATTACAAAGGAACTACAGTACATTTGGTGGAAGCGCAATTCTTAATAAAAATTTGAACAACAATATCAATATTTACCAATAAATTTCTTGTTGGAAAATCTAACAGTTCCAAATCCTCTGCTTCACATTGAATTGCATGATCGGTGGCCAACTCCACCAGTTCGGATTCATTTCGGATGGCACCGTTTTCGTTCCCCTTTTCACCTTCATAGATTGTCTCAACGCAACCCCGTTCATTAAACATGTGCCGTGCATCCGTTGCGATGGCCCCATTTTTTCTCAATATTGGCTGCAAATGCATCCGGGCACCAGCCACATTGTCCGTATACAGAACACAAATCAAAAATACTCGATTGATGGTCCGCAATTCGATCAGATGTTTTTTCAATTTATTGACATTCGGTTCGGTCGAACATTTTTTCAGTATATTCTGTATGGATGCGCTGGGCATATTCTTTTTTAGCGCCTCATCGATGGCATTGCGTAGACGAGAATTTAAATTTGGATTTGCCGTACCTCCTCCATCTAGAATTAAATGGGAGGATATGCGATGCGGAGGTGTGTCTTTCTTGGTCACGGTTTTTACGATCTTTAAAATAACATACCTTGAACGGCCAATCGTATTTGACGTCCTAATTTATTGAAGATCAACGATTTTTCACCATCTTTTAGACCTTTGGTGTGCTTGATGTTCGCCCATTTCGAGTGGCCAGCCAATGTAACCGGGGCCAAATGAAATTGATCCAAATCAATTAATTTACAAAAAAAATATTTTGACGTATTTAGTTTGAATAGTGTGGTCCATTTATTGAGCATAACCGTAGGTGAGATATTGTGAAATTAATTATAACAAAAGAAAAAGAAATAGAAAATTGTTTTTCCCACTTATTACAGCAGTAAAGTCAAAACATAACCAATTCTGCATTGTAAATTCTTTCCATCATAAATCCAGAATCGCTCTGCCGTGTTCATTGTACGCATACACGCATGCGTACGCAAAATGACAGAGTCTATTAATAGTGATTGCCGATATGTGTTCCGCGTAACCCTGTTCCTGAGTCGTTCTAGTTCCTGGGTTTTTGCGTAATGTCCAAATTGAACAAAAAACAATTTCGACAACTTTGTGAATTTGGTCTTTCCATATTTATATAAAAAAATAAAAAAATATTGGCAATAAAAACTAAAAAAACAATTGCGCTGATCGATGTTGCTTCATAGCCCATAGGAGAAATTCCCAATTTTCCACTTTTTTTGGACAAAAGATTCAAAACTGGCTATTTTTATGAACGCCATTATTCCCCATTATCAGAATCTGAATCTCTCCTCTCTCTCAGGCTCTGAGGTCCGAATAATAAGTAATGGACGATAGATTGGTGTGCGTCTCAAATACGACTGTCGGCTACCAGAAATTCTTCCTGTTTGAAAATATGAAATGCGGCGGCAACACTGATCACCATATCCCTGGATTTAAAGCTCTAAATTATTGGGTTTTGATCTAAAGACAAAAATTGGGGCTGTAACTGTACTTTTTTTGTTGTTGCCAAGAATTGCTAATAATTAAAATCCAAGATATTTGTTAAGATTGTAAACAAACTTTTATTATTGAACAATTAATTAGCGCGTAGAAAGTAAAATTGTCTTAAAAATTAATTAGAGCAATCACAATTATTATTTATCATTAAATTTTAAAATTCGCGTAAGCATTGTGGTGATGCACGGTATTTGCTTCTGTTTGTGCATAATTGGATTGTCTGGCGTATTTGATTCAAAATCAATAGCAACTCGTTGATTTACGAACGTCAGCAATGTCAGGATGTCATATTTTTTGCCATTTTTCGATAATTCATGGCATAAACATTGCATAAACCATGAGCCTTTGGTTGTATTACGCCACGAATAGTAACCTGTCGTGTCCCAACAACATTCAAATATTAAAAACAAAAACAAAATAAACAAAAAAAAAAATTTTTACCTGGAATTGTCGAGTAGGCAATCAGAAAATCTGCATGCACTGGAATTTTGTAGCTCATTGCCGTATCACTGCTATCCGTTTCGGTTCGATTAAGTGTTACGCCACTGTCCAAACGATCGCCCTGGCACGCTTGTATGAAAAACAATTTCGGTTTGCCGGCCAATGTTGGACAATAGGTGGCCGTAAAAAAGCTCCATATCGAATCCAATTTATATTGACAATCTCTGGCATAGATGTAGCCCAATTCACCGTGTGACAAAATTGCTATTAGAATGCAATCGCTGTCCGTATGGTCAAGTTTTGATACTAAAAAAATCATAAAACTCCAACTCAATAGAAAAACAATGCAATATGGAAGGGGGAAATTGGTGGAAAATTGATGACAATTTTTTTTTTTTGGCAGACAATTTACTTTCTTCGATTTGTGATTGAATTTCTCGCAGCCGTAGATCCTTGTACAGGCACACCTCAAAATGTAGATTTGTCAATGCCAGACATAAATTCTCACAATCAACGTTCGTTCCGGTGCGGGCCTTCAGTGATGGTATCTCAAAGTTTTCGTGATTAAATATTAGGGCCATACCACGTTTCAAATGTGCCATATTATATTCGGATGCATATCGTTCGACGGGCATCTTGGCCACCGTTGGAACGGCGCTGACACTGCAAATGTAAAAAAAAAAAAAAAAAAAAAACAAAAAACATTTGAACAGCAAATAACAACAACAACAACAACAAAAAACCCCCTTTGGGCCTCTATTGTTAATTGTACTTTACCCAACAGATCCCCAAGCGTCGCCGACATCACTTGATTTTGTTTCGCTCATTTTTACTATCTTTGAGAATAAAAACAGAACAAAAAAAAAAAACAAATAACAAAAAAATTAGTTTCAAAGTTACAGAAAACAAAACAAAATAAAGAAAAACGCGACACTCACACAATAAAATGCTAAATAGAAATGCAGGCAGGCAAACTGACAGCCAATTATAAAAAAAAAATGGCAACACAAGTGGAGTACGTTTGTTGCGATGGATTATGCCTAATCTGATCGAATCTATACTGTATGCACCAAGGCCTCGATTTTTGTTGTCAGTAGTAGTAGTAGTAGTAATTTTTTTACGCTGCTTCCACCTTCAAATTTGATCCGAAGAGCCCTTTAGAATCTATTGACCACTCTATATAAACCAAACCGTATTGAAAAGTGATGCGACAAAATGGAAAATGGAAAATGTCAGAAATTAACACCGTAGCGCTACAATCTTGGTAAATTTTGCTTCCATACTATTTCTTTGGTTTTATGTAGAAATTTAAAAAGAAATTAGAATTTTATTCTCTATAAATCAAATAGAATCTAATTTTTTTTTTGTATCTCTTTTAGTTTGGAAATTGCCAGCCGGATTTTATTGTTATGGCTACCAGAATGGCTCACAAATAGAATGCTAAACCGGAAAATGTCATATGTCGTATTATCAACATTGAAGAATTGCAATTCATGGCCGGTGGTCTTGAAGGTAAGAACAGAACACCCTGTATTTAAAAAGAAAAAAAAAATGTTGTGGAGTACTGGAACCTATACATCCAGGAAAAACAAAATTAGATAGCAAAATGATTACATTAAATTACATATAAATTAGATAGAGAAGAAGACTAGGGCGGGGGGTGGTTGTACGTACATGTATAGTACAGGGTATTGTATACAGTGGCCGAGCCTGAGAATTATTGATTCCATCGTCATGGGAGTATTTTTTTTTTTTTTTTAAAAAAACTTACGTCATTTTGATGGAAAAAATTGGACACGATGGTGCCTATGAAGATGGCATCAATAATTCTTTGGCATCGCCACTGATAGGACGGACATCCATTTTGATGGGCTGATTGATAGACTAATAGGTAGAAGAGGTCAAAATTAGACGAAAAATCATATTAGAGTGACCCTATATGAATAAACACACACCCACCCGACCCACCACAAAATGGTTATCCAAAAAAAAAACCAAAAAAACCCTGTAAAGAGTAGTGTTCTTCATGCAAAATATGTAAAAATGCCATTTTGATGAACACCACTGTAGATAGATTGAATAGAAAAAGAATAAAGCGAAAAACATGGAGAATGGGAATAGGCACTAGGGGATTAGGATATGGGAGAATAAGGAATGTCCTATATATATATATAAGTATTACGAAATAAATAGAAAAAATAATTTTAACTATAGTATTACCTGATGGAATTCAGTTGTAATATGGTGCAAAGGAGCATAATTAAAATTGAGAGTTTATATTTACACCATTGATGATATTACAAATGGCTATTGATGAAAATACATTCCCACATACACACCTGAAAATTTGCTCACCTCATTTTATCTATTAGTAATTTAGTTACAGGTCAAAGCAAATTTTAAGATGTACACAAAAGGATGCGCCATTACTACAAATATTGTTTGTCTATCACCTATACATAAATAGTAGGGGCTCATAAGGATTAGCCATTTGTATGCACTTCACTTAATTAATTTATATAAATTACACTTACACGAAACGTTTCGTCGATAGGGGAAAGGGGGGGGGGAGGCCGTTGGTAATGTTCATATCTCTAACACACCTGAAAATTTGCTCACCTCAGTTAAATTGAAATGACTAGGTTTAGCAAAATTCAGGCTCATTAGAAAAATGATTTTGATTTGGGAATGGCAAATTGAATAGTGCTGGAGTTGTGGAATTTATTAATCATTATCAAATATCACACATTTAAATGGTTTTTAAGCGTCATTGCATCGATATTGTGTGCATATACTCGACATGCCTACATATAGGTCACTTATCTATATATGCAAATCAGTGGGGAAGCGTGAGAATTGTTAATCCCATCATCATGAGACCAAATAAAAAAAAAAAAAAATTTATGTCATTTTGATAGCGGAAATCCAAAATAAGATAAAAATACAAAGTTTTAAAATCATATCTTCAGTATAAAGAAAGTTCAAAATTGTGTTACTTTTAAAAAAAAAACCGCCCGGAAAAAACTGGTCCAGATGTTCAAGGTGCCTCACCAAATTTTGTTTTCGGTTTCTTTCATCAAAATGACATAAGTTTTTTTTTGTTTTTTTTTTAAAAAAAAAATAGTCTGATAATGATGAAATCAATAATTCTCACGCTTCGCCACTGATGCACATTAGAAACAAAAAAAAAAAAAAAAAAAAAAAAAAAAAAAAAACAAAAAAAAAAAATCCCAAAAAACACAGTTAAAAATATTCTAAAAAATTACAATTTAAAA
>JANSTT010014664.1:0-68920 GCA_026745375.1 Platyura marginata | reverse complement strand
GGTGGGACGGGTGGGGAAAAGTAGGGGGAGGTTGGGAAAATGTGGGGGAAAGTGAAGAACGTTGTGAAAGGTTTGTGAAGAAGTGAAGAACGTAGGGAAGGGTACTTTTGTGTGGAAACTCCGTAGGTTTACTTAGCAGCCTTTTTCATATTGTGTTAAATTGTAAATTCCTAGTTAATGAAATAATAAACAAGGAAAAAGATCACCATCAAAACTATGAATAGATTTAGCGAGACATTTAATTCACCCCTTCTGCTATGAAACATTATTGAAGAAGGGTAATTTTGGAAAAAAAATTAAAGGGGACTCTGCTCGGACCGCAGTATTTTGTATAGGGAGAGAAAATATGACGGGATATATTTAAAGAGAGATAAATCTCACTTCTAACATAAATGGAATTATTCTGTTCTAGTTTGCCAGATTCTACTGTACCATCAATGACAGTCTCCTAAAATGCCTTTTTTGACACAACAGATCAAATTTATTAAATATTCTATCGAAATTTTGAATGTTCTTATTGTAAGCCAATCAAGTGAAAAGGTACTCTTGTCAAACATGCTTTTTTTTTAGAATATTAACTCAAAAAAAGTAACTCTGACTTTTCTTTATCATAGAACAAAATCGTTATTAAACAAAACAAATAACAGAACAAAATCCCCTATATGACCCTCTCTATATCATGTGTCAGCCTTTTCCGTGTTGCATTTCAATCACGATCACATTTCAACGAATATACTCCCATCCTAATTGATATATCATTTTAATGAGATCATTAAAGCCAACAACTTCAAGTGAAATTGAAAATCAATTCATCCATGTTGTAATTCATGTTGACTCAACACCGACAGCGTGGGTGTCTACTCATTTTAACGTTTATTGTCCATTACGTTGGTGATCTTACACGGGCATTTATCTGATCGAAATGAAACCAAATAAAATACCTGAAGATGATCATGTATAACAAATTACGGCAAGGCACGTTTTTTGTATGTATCGTCCAGAAGAATGATCGTATATTATTGTATGGTTTACGAAATTGATGATGGACCCCACCATCACCTTATTTGTAATTGGTATACGAACATAATATGGGAATGGGAGAAGTTGAATTTATTGTCTTCAGGTCAAACAATAGATCACCTCGGACCGAAAATAATGCCCAATATATATATGCAAATAATAGATCATGATGCAATTTTCGGTCCAGTTCAGCGCCAGAGCGTTAAAATTCTCCTTGCATTTTTATCAGTTTTTTTCCATCTGGCTAATGGTATGGAAGGGAATTTTTTTTGTTTTTATTTTGTTGGCTTGATGGCTCTAAATATTAAAATTTATGTTTGCAAAAAAAATTCCACAATTTTTTTTGTGGCATACCAAATAAACGTTGCGTGCTTCTTCTGCCTCTGATGCTCTGAAGTGAAGTTATTTGCCAACCTAAAACAAACATATAATCAGTGAAATCTGAATAGACAATAAAAAGATTATGCATGGCAAAAGATAAAATTGTTTTGTTGACTGGAATTAATGGGTTGGTTTCTTAGGATAGATACTTGGTAGGGGGAATAGTGTCGTATGTGGATATTTTGTATAAAAATTGATCAAATTTAATTTCTCTGAGAGTTCTGAGAGTTGAGAAAAAAATGTTAGAGAAGTAGAACTGTGTGACTCTCCTTCCATTTATTTATCATCCTTTATATTCTTCCTGCAATAATTTTCTAACAAATTTTCTATAAAAATAAATTGGACAATCCTAAATAAGAGCGAGCAACAAATTACTTAATCTTTAATAACAAAATAACTCTTTGGACAGCTTTGCGAACAATTAATCAACAAATAATGTAATGAGATCAAATTTTCGGCAATAATTAATCATGAAATATTATATAATCCCGAAAATTTCTTATTAAGATCCTTATCTTATGATAAATAATTAATCTGTAGATTTCTTGTGGCTATTATCGGTGAATTACTGATCGCCATAGTTCCAGTATCAACTGGAAAGGTCTGGATTGTTGTTTGTTCCGTAGTTTGAATGTCAGCTGTATAAATATGGTAGAGAATCGGACCGATTACACTGCCTTGAGGTATTCTAGCTTTTATGTCATAATATATGGATTTTGAGTGTTCGTATGAATGCGCACTATATGTTGCATATATTCTGACATCTGATAAAGCTAATAAGTACAACAAACATAACAATAGGCTACTGGTGTTTTAATTGGTTTTTCAATAAGTTATGTGTAATGAATTATGATAAATAAGCAAACTGAGTCATGAGGCTTATTGAAAACAATTTTTTTTTTCGGAGGCGAATTTCAGTGTTTTTTTTCCTTATTTTTGTTAATATTTCTTTTGGGCGACTATGCAAAAATTTAAAAAAAAAATCCAATAAATGTGTAAATTGCTCTAGGAAAGCACAAGCGTTATTAAAAGTTGTTTTACATAAACATTTTCTACTTAAGTGGTTATGATGTGAAAAATTAAAAAAAATTTCCAAACGAAGCGAGCAAATTTTTTTCTATAGATATTTTTCTTTAACAAAATTTGCCACTTACAATTCTTTTCCATTAACCGTGATTATTATTTGTTTTAAATATTTATTATTCATGAATGGAAGACCAAAAAAAAAACAAAAAAACGTGTCTGAATGGTGCAAAATAGTAACACATTTGCATATGAGTTACAGCACCTATACCTACCATATATTGGTGTATAAAGAATACCATAAGCAAGCAGAGAAAAGCCACTATGGGAACATGTAAGGTAGTCATCATATACATACAATAATTATATACAGAGAGTTGTGTTGGGAATAGATTTTGTATATATGTAGGTAGGTACATGGCCAGCACTATGGAACGTCTAAAAAGAAAATTAATAATCGATAAAATTGATGTTATTAGTTATGCTGTCTGAGCGATCAGCCACCAGAGTTTACTTTTCTACTACAATACAATATTATAGATATAGACGATGGATGAATGATCCAATGTTGCTAGCATATAGCAAGCGAGTCTCATCAACCGTCAATAGCATGGATTATTATCAATTATAAGAGATTTTTTTTTTTATATATCTATAGATCTATAGGTAATAAAAAATTGCTGGCATCACGTCTAGATAAATAAGTAGGTTACGTTCCTGTGTTAGTTTTTGCGACTGATTAATGATAGTTGAATGGTGGTATGTTTTGGATGTTGATGCAGTTTTATGCATCCGATGTATATATACATATATGCATATATATTGTTGTATTACTTTTGGATTTGAGCATAAGTATATGGTACGGAAGACACCGAGAGTGGTTGTTAAAATGGGGGGCCATTATAAAATTATTTTTGATAAAACTATGTAAAAGGTTACAATTAAGTTTGAAATATTGCTGGGTTTATTACCAAGAGGGCCAATTTTTTTTTGTTTTTCGTTTCTTATATTTACTTTATGATGAGATTTGAAAAATGCATCTCTTAATTTAACTTATATTTGGGTCGGATGTGAACGGTAATTTTAAGAATATCTGAAGTTTATTTTTTTCTTCTTTTCATTTAATTAGTTCTTCAATTTTTCTTTGAATGAAAAATTATGGCTTATTGGCATCCATGCTAGGTCGGATCGATTTTTTCTTTTGTTTAGAATTAAAGCAACGGCAGGAGTGTTTAGGGACTATAGTTTTGGCTCTAAATTTTATAATTTAGCACGGGGTGGCAGAATTTTTACCAAGAATTTGTGATTTTTATCATCTTTCTAATATTACTGGGTTAAAAATTAATTTCTTTGCAAATATTACGTTCCATAATATTGTAGTCTATAGCCTATAAAAAAATTGTTTAACAAAAATATTGAAATTTCTAATCATTTTGCTTTAAAAAAAATATTTTCAATTTCATTTTTCCGTTACTATTTTGGCAATAGAAAATAGAAATCGTTTTTTATGGCAGATCTCTATTTTTACTTTAGCCATCTGATGATCGGATATGATAAATTAAAAATTTAACAAAAACTTTAAAAATTCTATTCTAATAGCTCGGTCGTCAAAATGTCAACTTTATCAAAATGTTAACAAAAAATTTATTTTAAAGCCAAATCGTAAGACTTAAAATTAAAGTAGGAGGAAGGAAGGGGTGGTTTACTCATAATTATGAGTTTTTAATTTTTTAGAGTAAAAAAATGGGGTGTTTTGTAATGAGAAGTATTTTTTGGTAATGTAAAATTTCAAAAATTGACAGAATTTGTCGTTAACCCTTTGCGGACGGCAAAAAAACAAGTAATTTTTAAAAAATTATAGTATTCACCAACGCCAAAAACAGTAAAAAAAATGAACTAAATTAGTTAAGTCTAAGTCTAAAAAATTATTTATTGGTGGTTTCAAAGTGGGACCACTAAGCTTAAAAGGGTTAAATCAAATTTATTTATCATAAAAATCAAAATCATTTAATTTTGTTAAGAATTAAGTGTCGCACCCCGGCTAAATGCGTCATTTACGCCCTGTAATAATGGAATAATGGCCTATACTATAATTCTTTCTCTAATATACATACAATATCTAATCCTTGTGTTTCATTTCTTATCCTTTTTGTGATTTTCCTCTAATCTTTCAACGATTTGATTCAAATTTTGCAGCTCTCCTCGTTACTCACCTCAAATAATTGTTTCTTCATTTAATTCAAAGATAATCTTCAGACATTCAATTGGTTTTATGCATTGGTAGGTAATTCATAAATGAAATAATTTAAATAATAAATTATTTAATAAGCAACATTTGCAACAAGATATCTTCATTTATTTGAATGGAATGGACTTTTGTACACTTTGATGTTTATACACTTACCTTGAAACCAACATTTATAATTTGATTCAATTCTGTTGTATTTTTCTTTTTGGTTTTCCAATCATTAAAACGACATATTTTATATTTTGACTTAAATTTTTCCCGATGTTTAAGTCAATAGGTTACTATATTATTGATATAAAAGAGTTTAAAATGATCGGAAAATTAAAAAATCAAGAAAAAAAATACATTACTATCTGCCATCTGTCATCGCATAGCGTAACCAACAATACCGCCAGTAGGTATATTATTGTTATGTACATTTGGTACTAAATACAAATGAGTTACCCGACCGTAAGGTGTGCGTCGATAGCAGCAATTTTTTTTGTAAATGACAGGGTTTTTTTCTCACTGAAATCCTTGCGGGCCTAATCAAAATGTGAAAGAGAAAAACTTTTTTTTTTTTTTTTGGTTAGCGGGCCAGGCCAATAATTTTGTATTCTATTCTATTGAGGAGGTGGTTCTTATCAATACGTAGAAATTATAATTAATTTTATGTTCTTGATGAATAAGAAAATATTCTACAATCTTAACCTACACTGTCAGATAACTGGATTAAGCTTAATTAAAAATTTTCATTATGTCCCATTATATATTAATTTTGTATGGAAGCTCCTACGAAGAGTCAACGGGTGGGCCAAACCAAAGGCTGCCAATTATGCAAGAAAAAAAATTTATTTTTTTGAAATTTTGCTATTTCGTGGGAGAAATCAGGAAAAATGAGGTTTTTTTTTCAACAAAAAAACTTTGAAGTCAGTCAAAGGGGTGATTGTTCCTGTTTTTAATAACTTACAGAGTTCTAAAATACCTAAATTCAAAATTCAAGCGATCATATAGAACTTCTTCATTTCTTCAGAAACTTCAACAACTATTTCCCTTTGTTTATATAGGCAGACAGAAGCAACAAAAAAATGGGGTAACTGAAAATTGGTTAGACCTCAAAGAAATGACTGAGTAAAAATAGCTTAGACGTTAATTATTAAAAAAAAATATTTTTATTTTTATATTGAATAATAATGGTGGACAAATTTCTGTGACGGAAATCAAATTGTTATAAACATAAATTTAATTATTGTAAACTAATCGAAATGTTAACACAAGTAGATAGGTAATTTCATTATTGTGTTTTTTCCATATATAGGTACAACCAATTAAAAATGTTGTCATCAAATGTCTGTATATGCACGAATATTATGCAAATTATGCAAAAATATTACATTAACTTTTCATTAATAATAATTGCAACAGAAGCCACATATAGAAATGCAATCAACACCAATGCGTGCAGTTAAATAAAACTTAAGACATAAAATGTTTGTACGGAATTTATAAGATTTATGTAATGTCTCACTTGTCTATAGTCTGATCAAATGATTTTATTGAGATAAATTTGCCTACTTATGTATATTCGACAGAAGGGAACGCCTTCCTTGTAAATAAATAAGATAATTTATTATTTCCGTTAACTTAATTATTATCTTTATTTGTTTAAGTCTTTAAAAGTGACGTATAGTTAATTTACAAGACGAACTTTCATTGGATAAAAGAAAGCTGATAAATGAATTCGAAAATTGAAATCTCTTTAACTAATGTGTAGAACACAATTCTTGAGAAAGATCTACGATTTGGTAAATTCTTTCATTTTCTCTAATGGCTTGGCTATTATTTATAGTCAACAACTTAGTGATGAGCAAAATCAGTCTTCATTTTGATCTTAAAGTCTTGGTCTTGGACATTTTGCAAAAACAAGACCAAAACCCAATGTGCAAGACCCAATGTACAAGACCCGATGTGCAAGACCCAATGTGTAAGATCCAATGTGCAAGACCAAGACTTATGGTGGTCTTGGTCTTGCGTTTGCTCATCAGCTCAATTTTCAAAATATTAAGTTTCTAGAGCGATAAGATCTGAAGCCTCCAGTGTAGAAACCAGAAGAGATAAAATTTCAGTGAGTCAAGCTCTTTGAGACTAAAGACGAAAAACGTCAACGTCCCTCTGACGTCAAGATCACGATCTCAAAGATTTTATGCACTTGTTCAATATATAGATAAGGTTCATGTTTGGAGTCAGGGGTCAAGGTCAGACGAAGTTGTATTTAATGCTGGATATGAAGCTTAGAACATTTTTTTCCTAACCATTCTTGTGTTCGCTTGGCCTTGTGGTCATGGTGATGACTCACAAGAGCGGAAGATCCACGATTCGGATCTAAAATGTAAGCTAATGGTGAGGGATTTTGCCGATTATGGAGTGTTAACATGAAGTTATGTAGTTATCATATTGATACCTATGTCTATATGTTCAGATCAAACAACCAATCAAAGGTGCCATTAATCAAATGCAAATAGACATCAATTATTTTACAGTTATGTATAAGTACTCATTAAGATGTTCAGGCTATTTGTTGAATGACAAGCGACATTCAAAAGCTCTCAATAAATTCACGTTGTACATTGTACAATTGTTAAATACACGCATATATCTAATAAGTCAATATAAAGTAATCGAATTACCTCGGCATATGAAGTGAAATCAATAAATATGCAGTTCCATTTAAGCTACATAAAAATATTGAGTAAAACGAGTCTTGTTTATTGGTAAGTACATAAATTATGAATAGTAGGTGATAACTGCATTTACATTAGACTGGTCCTTAGTTGTAATGGAGATTTTGCGATTTGCATTGAATTGTTTGGGTCGCCCCCGCATTTTGTGCGGTTATTTAAAATAAAAATAATCTCTGAACAATTTGGAGTAGATCAGACAACGTTAAAATGAGTAAAAGATGGAACAGTGCCTGAATAACTGGAGTTTTTACCACATAACTTTCTAGGTAGTCATTTTAAGTAATCATTATGTATGGAAACAAATAATAATAGATTTTTGCTAATAACTTCACTTTAGACAAAGATAAGTCCTTTCGTTCTTAGTAGTAAAATCTCTAAGTTTTTGTTAAAGAATTGTTTTACAGGACAATGTTACGTCACTGTTGTTTAGCGAGGTCGTCTCAGTATTTTCGATTAACATCAAACTCCATTTCAAACTTCACTCTAGGTGAGTAGTTCTTATGTATAATAATTACTATGAACGTATGGCACATTTATGGCCTGTGTGGCTAAAAAACAGTGTCATGGAGGGGGTAATATACTAGAGGATGACATTCCATTATTTGGAGTTCTATTTCGAAGAAGATTTGGCTTACCTAAAATGGCTGCCTCAAAATTTATAACTGCCATTTTTACAGGTTCAGCACCATCTTTAAAAGAACTGTGGCACTTGTTAACGTTGCCCGATTAGATCAATATTTTTTAAAGTTTATTTTTAACCTAAGAACGGCTCAACTCAAATTTAGACTTTTTTATCAATAAGGACCAGTCTATTTTACATACATACATAAAGTACCTAATAACAATAATAAGAAATTTTATGCTCACTTCATTGAATAAAATGTGTAAAATGCAATAAATACCTGTAATAATAATAATTAATTGAATCGCATGCCATAGGTAATCGTTAAGGTCAATTTATTGTAAAATATTAGGTGCAAAAATGAAATCAAAAGTGTTGATGGTTTGATCAACTGTGAATTAATTGCTCGTCTATATATACAATCATTGACGGCTTTAGAGAATTAATAATACTTGTATTTAAATAAAAAAAAAAAAATAGGTAATTTTAATGGAAAACCTATTTTTTTTGGTTTTTTTTTTTAAAAGTGACTCAACTCAATGTTCAACTTTCCTAATATTGAAGATATGGTTTTGTATTTTTATATAATTTGGAATTGCTAGCATTTTTTGAAAAATAAAATTTTTCGAAAAATTTAACCCTTAAAGGACCATAAATTTTAAACATAGAAAGGTTAACTGAAAATATTCCAAAAAAATTAGCTAAATTGAAATTTTCTTTGGTTAACCCTTCATGTTGAAAATGGATCATTGAAAATTGGGGCTGGGGTACTGTTTTTTGTATTTTCTACTTAAAGAAATAGATTTTTTTTTGTACAGGTTAACTTAGTAGCTTACCATTCTTTGAGACTCTTTACGTTTCTGTAGTTAATCAATGTGACTATTTTTTACCCCAGTGAATTATATCGCAACTACTGATATCGCAACATTACAACTAACGTAAGGGTACGTCCACATTGAACGCTGATAGCGCTTGGACTTATTGCGCTTATGCTTATGCCGGCTGAAGTAATTTGAGTGTGTATAGTAAAAGCTTATATCAGCCTACAAGTAGTAGTTTTTTCAAAATCAAGTAGTTTTAATTATTTGTTCCATTTTTATGTCAACAATTTTCAAATGTCAAAATAAGTCGCCGGCATCAGCGAGCAGAAATATAAAAAAAACATTCATGTAAGTTGGTAGGCGCTGACAACCAGCATCAGCAACAACTACAAGCGTTTATTGTGCGAAACACAATACGAATACTTACATGATGATATTTCTGCTGCTGGTTGTCGACAAAAAGTATAAGCAATAATCACAAGCGCTGTCGGCGTTCAATGTGATCGTACCCTAAGAGTGTCAAATCAATAAATAAATTATAAACTTGAACTAATTTGAATAATTAATTTTTTTTCTTTAATATTCTTAATAACCACAACTTTTTGACCTTAGAAGATTTTCCATTTTCTATGCGCATTTGTTTGTTAACAAATTGCAATTAATTTTTATAACATCAATAAAAAAAAATAAATCTACAAATCTGCCATGTATGATTTTATGACAATACTACAGCAGCCTTATAACAAATCATTGAACCGTAACATGATACGTATCTATACATTAGGTAGGTTGATAAAATAATTTCTTTAGACATTTTTTATCGTAGCTGCAATGAGTACGTGTGTAACGCACTTGGTACTTACGTTATGTGCGCTCTAGCTCTAATGAGATTATTTATTAAAATTGTCATTTAATATTATTATTATTAATATTATGCACTTAAATTTAAATGCAGTTTTGCTCCACAAAATTATTCGTGCATTATTGATCAATTTACGTTTCTATCAATTTTTATGATTAGTGTTTTCATGTCTTAATGTTATGCAATATTAATGTGTTTTGTTGATTTTTTTATTTAACGATTATTATTAATGACATCATAAAAATTAAGTGATGTAAATGTAATTTATTTAACTTGGCAGTGTAATTTTTTTTTTTTTTTGGGACCACTATACAATTGTATGAATTCTTTTAAGCAGAGATGCAAACCAAACCAAAAAACCACTGAACCTTCTAATATTTTGGCAAGCCAAACCATTTTTTAAAATGAATTGGGCAAATAATACCAAATCCAAACTGAAACCAAACTGAAACCATATTGAAACCGAACCGAAACCAAACCATTACCAATAAAAATGTGTGCTAACCGATCAATAAACCATCAAAATAATATTAATTCGGCTTATATTATAGCTTTTTTTTTTTGACTTAACTAAGTCAAATCGAAAATTTTAAAAAAATTTAGCGGGTCACTTACTTTATGTTTATAGGAAACGAAAAGTGTCATTAAAAAAGTTAAAACAAAAAAATGTCCCAAAACTGAACCAAAACCGAACCAAAAACAATAGATAAAAAAAAAGTTCTTGAACCAGAACCGAATTAAAATCAAATTTAAGAAATTTTGAAACCAAAACCTAAAGTGAAATTTTTTCATTAAGTCAAAAGCGAGCCATTTCCAAAAATGCTCCCCTCTTAAGTGCAACAATTAATTAATCGTCGTAATTTTACAAAATACAATTTTTTTTGAATTTTGGATTTGAAAGAAATTTTTTGAAAAATTCATCTAAGCAAATTCTGAACATTTTCATAAAATTTATAATTTTCTCAAAGGTTCGATATATTATCGAACAATCGAAAAAATATCTCAGGGGTAGAATTAATTCCTTTGTAGAACAGAACGTCCCGGGTTCGATCCTTGTCTGGGGAAGTAATATATTAAATGTTTTTTTTTCTCTCGTACAAGAATTTTTGGAGCTTTTAGGCCGAGTGGATCGGATTCCACATAAAACTGTTAGTCTATAGCTATACTTATAGACAGAGGGCATCAATTTCCGGAATAATTTTTTTGTTTGTTTATTTTTCCTCAATTAAACAAAAAAATGCTTCATTCAGACGTTCTCTCTGTCTATAGTCGATTGAATTGATGTACAATTGTAGACATGTACAGTACTTTCTATTAGTTTAAATGAAATGGCAATTAATTTATTTTGCATACGTAGGTAATAGAAAATTTGCATATTATGTAGCTTAAATCCCATAATGTTTATTTTAATTCAATATATTTATATAGTTAAACAAAAACAGCATAATACTTGTTTCTGTAGAATTCATATTTTATCGCTAAGTATCTATTTATTGATCCTATAACCAGCTCTGTATTTGTTTAATATCAATTCCATTAGTTATTCTAATTTCGCAATAAAATCATTTTTGTTTTCAATATACACCCAACTAGTATTACAGATTATGGTACATGAATCTACTTAAAATATGTTATCTAATGCCTACGATATTTTTAATTATTCTTAATTAATTGACATGCCATTTTTTTTATGTATGCACATTAAAGTATAGCATAAATTCTTACAAATATAATATTTCAAATTTGTCATTTTGCAAACTATTAAACTTTCGCAATTAAACCTGAAAATTTTAGAAAAATATTTATTTCGCAATTCTTTAAGAATTTATGTTAACACAACGGACAACATTTAATGCAAATTGATTTAATAAGAAATGATTGGCATATTATGCAGGCAAATATAGGTGTTAGCCATAAATATTTGAAATAATATTATTATTAAAATGCATTCATATAAACCCACTCAAGTTTAAATTTGGAATTACTTAAGTAGTCATTTGAATTTGGCCAACAACACTATTGATTAATTTATTTATTCAAGCTTTTGATTTGATGTCGTTTTTAGGAGTGCTTACCCATAAAAATCTTTTTGTTCTAGCGTAATCTCTGTGATTCTTAAAATTTTTCAATATAAACATTTTCAGCTGTATTGCAATGGACCCATTTTCTGAAAAGTTTCGATTAATTTAAAGAGTCTTTTTAACCCATTAACGGCCAATGGGTAGAATAATACCCCAAAAAATAGAGCAATCTTCGAAAAATACTAGCTAGAGTCAGGTAAAAGGAATAATACGAATTAGTTTTCATGGAAAGACAGATAGGACTACTTAAAAATAATTTAGGGGTCATATAGGCTTTGAATGGTAGTTAGCGGGGGTCAAAGGTTAAGAAATTTACAAAGTCGTAAAAAATGGCTCTGAAAAATCGGAGAAATGGAAAATCGCAAAAACCCACTTGGTGCCTAATAGCCTAAGGTGTCCTCTATCTGACAAAAATCTTTTCACCTGGATGGGACCACTTACCTGGGGCCATAGGTATGATTTCATGACCAAAATACTTAATTCGCTGATTGAGAGTTCTAAAAATAGTAAAAATGCAAAAAACATGGAGGAATACATGTCATATCCATAACAGATTATTTAACATTAAAAAAAAAAATACTACGTCAATGTAAATACCCTTAAATAGTGGCTGTGTGAAGTTTCATCAAAATCGGACTAAGGAAACACGGCGGTCAGCCGTTAATGGGTTAATATAGCAGATTGTTTTTTTATACGTAAAAATTAAACTTTTATTTTTAAGGAAAAACAACTGTGGAATTAAAAAAAAAGTGTTAAAATGGATATTTTTTTAATATACTTTCTGTTAAAATTTTATTTAAAAAATTATTTTATTTTTAACAGTAGCTACTCTACTATTTCACTTTAAATCACTCAATAATATTATTTAGCATATAAATGCACAAAATACCAACCAAGGGGACAAGTGCAACTGATAGAATCGCCAATAAAGCATTTTTCTATATATTAAATCATAAATATTGGTAACTAACAGGTTAAATTGGAAATGCAATAATGCAAATTATTTCATGTGTACCTACGATAATATGAACTTACCATATTGTCGATTTATCATGGCCATATTTAAAAATATTGCCTAATCAGTAAAGTTAATAATTATAACATTTGTGCATGTTTCATATTTCAGAAATATGAAAAGTAAACCAAATTCAGAAAATAATAACTACTGTACAGTGTACATGTACATTGTACTACATATTATAATAAGAATTGCAATTAAAGGCCATACAGACATATAAATGCAACATTATTTTGCATAATTATCATATCAATAATTACTCCTTCGAAATTTGTTTTTTTTTTCTTTCGTTGTCAGTGTTTCAAATTCCAAAAAAAAAACAAAAAACATTATCGTGACTTATATTGACACACTAACCAAATCTGATTAAACTACAATAACTAGTGAATTATTGATTTCGTTTGTAGTCCATTGACAAACAGTATCTATACCAGTGAATTATTTGGCGATTAATTAAAAACTTCACTTTTTTTTTTGCTCTAAATTCTCTTTGATTCGATGAACAATCTTGAACAATTCAAGCTGTTGCGTAATGTTTAGCGTTATAGAGATAGAAATGACAATAAATATCTTAAATAATGTTGCTACCTACACTACGCTACTAATCTAATTGTTATAATTGAAATATTAGTTTAGTTACTCTTAACCTCGACAATAAATTAAAAGAGATTTTATCTCATATTTACATGTAACTGGAGAGTGTTGCTTTCTGCTCAATTAGGTATTATGAATTATTGTTTTAAGACATTAATTTCGATCAATAGTTAGATCTGTCCTTATATACCTAGAACCCATCTAATAATTTATTCTATATGAAGGATGGCATATTTTCAGAGTGATCGAGAATTTTTGAACCCATGGTTTTGGGGGAGAATTGAATAATATGGCAATGTAAGCTCAATTGTAAGGGATTTTCAAGCTCAATACAAGGGATTTTCACAAAAAACCAATAAATAATAAATAAATAGTAAATAATAGTAGGAACAACAAATTTATCTCTCAAATTTGAGTGGGGCCGCCCTAATTTTTACTTCCTATACTGTGACAAGAAATATGGCTCGTTTCCCTTTCTTAAAATATTACTGTTGACGATATTTTAAAAAATTCCACTACTCGATCATATACGAGGGATTTTCACAAGAAACCACTGTTAATAGTAGGAACAACAAATTAATATCTCAAATTTGAGTGGGGCCACCCTAATTTTTATTTCCTATACTGTAATATGTAACTGTAAAGGAAAGTTTTAGTTTCATCTTTCTTTTTAAATTTTATTTTTTTTTCGAGATATTACCCCCATTTTGTATTTTCCGCAAGTTTCATGCAAAACTAAGAACAGATTTTAGCCGAAGGATCACTCGTTCGCTTAGACACACGATAACTCAAAAAACGGGCTGCGATAATTTAACGAAATTTTGGATTTGAGGTTTTTTAGATTTAAGGCCAGCCGCACGAGAACTCTGGTATTGAAAATGGGTTAAATCGCCCAACCCTCTGACTCCCATACAATTCTTTGCAGTTTTTGTGTTACAATTGGGACAATTTTTTCAAAGAAAAACAAAACACAGTAGGAAGTTTTGTAGTTAACGTTGACATCCTTTTTGTTATGTTAAAAAATAATCCAAAATTATAAAAAAACAAAAAATCCAATGTAGTAGGGACTATGGTTAATCGAATTTTAATAAAAATACTAATACGACTGATAATAAAAAAAAATCATCCATCCAAAAATTCTTGTACGCTCAGAGAATATACGAACGAAGACATTAAATAATCTTAAGGAAATGCGTTGTCCTAATTTTTTTATTTATCTTTTTTTAAATTCTTCAGTAAATATAAAGAAAACTTGACTCATAGACAAAGACAATTATTTTTATCTAAACTACGTATGTACATATGTAGATACTACCTGTAGGTAATTACTTTTAAATTAACTACTTAATACTTAGAGGTACTATTAGTTACTATCGATACACATTCCTGTTTATTTAAATAATGGGTGCAATAGAACTTTTTAAAGATAACACAAACATTCTTTATGTTTCGTTTATCTCAAACGAATTGATTACCCTAAATTACAGGCCACAACACGAACACCTATAATCTATACGAGCTATTTTTTGGCAATCGCCCACCATCCACCTACAAAATTAATTAATATCCTCGAAATATGGACATTCAAATTGGGACTATATTAATAACCAGGATAACATTTTAAATTTTTCAATATCTCCTGTAAGACAGCGCGGTATTTGATCTCTAGTCGGAATACAATTTTTGGAACAAGGAACAACCCAAAAATGAAAGGGTTAACCAAAAAAAATTGTGTATCTTTTTAAAAAAATCGCCAAAAAAACGGTTAATTTATCTAAGTTTTTTTAAAAATTGTCTCACGATGATGGAAGCAATAATTCTCTTGAGCCGCCACTGTAGCGTTGTCATAGTTTTATATTTAATAAAATATTAATTTAGCAACTTGAATATTAGATTATAGTTATGAGAAAATAATTCTATTTGTTGTCATCGGCAATCGGTTCTACTATAAAGTAGAACCATTAGTTTGTACTCTCTTTCTTCATTTGATTCAACAGTTCTACTTTAAAACAGAATCATACAGAATATTTACATATCATATGGAGCATTTCTTAACAACATTTTTACCACGTTACTGATATTTGTCATATTTTGTAAGATAAAAGCTCTGCGTAAAGTTGATTTAACTATACCGATGCAGATGGTTCTTTTTTTATGTAGAACCTGTAGAATCTGTAGAAGACTAATGCTAATTTTTAAGAATTAATGGTAGATTATTATTTATATTTATTTTAAATAAAAAATTATTAAAGATAATTTTGCTGTTGCTAACGGGTTGTTCTGTGAACCATTTAGAGCACCCCCTGTGCACTGCAATGACCTATACGAGTAATAATGTATACATTTTTTTTTCAGGATTTTTGCCTGCATACAAAAAAGTTCCAAAAAATGCCAATCTAATTATGGTAAGTATAATTATTATTTGGTATATGATATGTACCAGTGCCGGTTCTAGGTGATTATTTTTTTTGTTATTAACAGTATCCTCAAAAATCGCATATAATTTTAGTGTCCCTTAAACAATTTTTAACAAAATTATGAGAAAATCGTAAAAAGCAGCAATAGCAAAAACAGGGAAACAACTGGAAATTGAAGAAACTTGACATTAAATTTGAAATGCCATACCTAGTCAAGATCATAAATCCTAATAAGAAATTAATTAAACATAGAGTCTGAGACTAAATAAATAAATATTTTTTGACATTTGTTATCAATTTATAAGGAAATGCATAAATCCAATTACCGTTCAATCCTGTTTTTTGTATGTTGCTTTATGGTTTTGATTAATATTAAGCATCATTAACGCGTTGTACAATTGTACATAGATAAATGTACGTAAATAGTCATACATTATGCATGAATATACCTGAGCGTATCTAATTTCCAAAAAAAAAAAAAAGTTGAAGATGAACATCCAGTCATTTTTCCTTCATTGCCATGTCTAGTCTAGTCAAGATTTCACTTTCAATCGTTCTTTTTATGAGAAATTTCCAATCATATTAATTAACAACAACCACAGAAATCGTCATTATAAATTTAATAAGAGGAATACAAGAAAAAGTCCAGATTCCGTTGTGTTGTACATGTACATAGTAAGTACTTTAATGCGACATTGCTACTTTTTTTTTTTTTTTTTTTTTTTAGTACAAAATACATACAAATAATGTAAGGCATTGCATTTCAATTGTGCATTGCGCATAGGTAAAGTTTATTAGCTAAATGATGTTTTAAACCACACTTACTTATGTGTGTGTGGTGGTTGCTATACTTTTGCTTTTGTGTTTTTTTTTTTTTTTTTTGGTTCAATGAAGAACGTCATAAACCAGATACCTACTACCAATATCATTTTATCCCCAGGTGGGGATTTAATATAACCTGAAGCGACCGCCTTCAGTGGACAGTCGTCGATTCGGTTGTGTCCACTAAGGGGAACAGTAAAATTTAAATAAAAATCCTTTAAAGTTTCTGCAAAGCTCTAATAAATAATAACAAAGTGATTTTGATAAATTGTTTGTTGTGAAGGCATAGAAAACAATTTCAAATATGAAGAGTTTATTGTTAGTGTTAAGTGTTTGTCTGACCAATGAACTTGTTAGTGGTGTATATAAATTACAAGAACGATATAGTTGGACGCAACTGGATTTTGCATTTCCTAGTCAAAGTATTAAGGAACAGGCGATAGCCGCTGGTGATTATATACCACAAAATGGATTGCCCGTTGGTGTTGAGCATTGGGGAAATAAATTATTTGTCTCAGTTCCGAGATGGAGAAATGGTAAATATTTTTTTTTTATTCTTTTTTAATTACAATTTGTTAGATGTGCTTAAAAAATGGTCTGAAAATTTAAAGTTGCAATTACAATTTTTAGTAAATTTTAATAAAATCAAAAATATATGTTTAAAAATAGAAACATTTTTGGTGTTAGTAAATAAATATACATATCTTCCTATTTTTAGTAAGTAGTAGGCACCTAATAACAAATTTTTTTGAAAAGGCCACATAAAAATTGAATAAATTGGACGTGGGAACAAATTATGAAATTTATTTATTTATTTTTTAAATCTTTTAAAAAAATTTTGGAAATTCAAAATTTTGCTAAAACGCAAAAATTTCATAGGGTTGGAGTTAAAATTGTAAAAATTGTTGTAATTGCAAAAAAAAAAACCAGTTGTTTTTGATTTTTTTCCACTAAAATAATTTAAATGTTTTTATTTCTGTAACTTTTTATACAAAATCACCACGACTGTTGAATATATTTTTAAAAAACATCTCTATTGAGTCCTTAAAAAAAACACTGAAAATTTATTAGAATTGGCACTTATTATTTGATTTTTTAATTTTCCATACATTTTTAATTGTTTGAACTTAAAATCTTTTTAAAAATTTTGCTAAAACACAAAAATTCCAAAGGGTTGGAGTTAAAATTATAAAAATTGTTGTAATTTAAATTTTAAAAAAACTGTCAAGCGCCATGCTGTTTTTGATTTTATTCCACTAAAATAATTGAAATGTTTTTATTTTTCCAACTTTTTATACCATTCACTAAATCACGACTGTTGAATAAAAAGGACCAATTTATTTTTAAAAAAGATCTCTATGGCTTTCTTAAAAAAAAATATATACAAAAACTCAAAACAAAAAATACTTAAATTGTCCACTAAACTTTGCCATTCAATAATAGTAGGTCATCAAGAGTTTTCGTAAAAATGACCACAAGAAAAAAATATCTGAATTTTTACAAATACTCTTTGATGCCCATAGTGCAATTATTTTATTTATTTTAATGAAAAAAAAACACCTAAAATGCATTATCAAAACATGTCGCGATTAACGGAAAACATAAAAGATGACTTAACAGTTAATAATGAGGTAACAACTCTGTTATTATTTTAGTATGATTTTAATTGGTAATTGTTGCACAACGTTTTATTTAAGTATTTACGACTACATTTAATCACCTATACTTATTCATATGGAACATTATTAAAAATAATTAACTGAAAACATTTTTAGATTTAAAAAATTTTTATTGCAAGTGTAAAATAATGGAAAATTAATTGATTTGAGTATAAAGCAATGTTGATGAAATTATTAATTAATAAGATCGTTAATTAAATTCATTTGAAATCATTTTTTCATTCAATAATTTGCTGATATTTTTTTTTTCAAATTTAATACGTCACTATACTTCTAAAAATTTAGATGTTTTATAGGTTTACAATAATAAAAAAATAATAAAATAAATCAATATGGAATTAAAACCAAAAAGTAATTAAAGTCTAATTGATCATTTCTTCCTTTATACCCTGTCTATAGTTAGTTAGTATTGGTGGTGACATTTACGCCTCACAGAGGCCATCTAGCGTCCATAGCGTTTCCCTGTCTATAAGGAACATAGTAATTATGCAAATTTCGCTACTGATCTCTATCGATTCGATAGTCAAACACCAATATTTATATGAGCTGATCTATGATCAATGACACTGACTTAAACAAATAGAAACTAATGCCAACATTACTTACAGTTATATTTATGGCTGACATGTGTACTTTGCGATTTTCCCAAGTTAAAGTCGTCATGGCACAATATTGCATAAGAAATTAGATTAAATTTTATTATTGTAAAACTATAAAACCTATCAATTTCCATCTACTATATAGTCATGAGTTTCTCCTAATTAAATTTAACAGAATAACTGATCGTTCAATTGCATATATATCTAATTGTCAATTTTCTATTTATTTACATCTATCACCTTTAGCATTCATTAACTACATACATAAATTACAATCATAAATACAAACCTAACAAAATACATCAACATAGCAATAAATTTCTTTAGCTTCTTCAATATCGACTCTCGACCATTAATCATTCATAATTACTCCTATTCTATGGAAATTATGTAAATAAGAAAATTAACGTGATAATTGAATTAATTTAACATTAATAGTAATTAAATTAATAAATTTATTTCTAATTAATTTGTCAACCTAGGCAAAAAGTGATATTTAAACATAAATTAGTTTGATATGGTTTATGGTCGTATAGGTATTTGCATTTGCAATTATTTACAATTAATTATAGTACATATGTACGTACATACATACATATATGTATATATAACTGTTATAAATATTTAATAAATGCAGTATATATACCTATGCAGTTAATTGCATTGAGTCAGCAAACACACGTTTTATTGTAATGTGTTAATCAATTTTGTTGTTGTTGTTGGTTTGTTATAATCTATGGAATCATGTTCCATACCAATGATTCTTAGATTGTGTAGTGCGATTGTTTAAGACATTATGTAAAAAAGATGGCATAATTAGAATTTTATATAAATAGCTGATTAAGAGTTGTATAGTAGAGGGACATCCACATCTATCTGATTGTGATTATTGTAAATTCAATAAGTCCCTTTTTGTCAATTTCCACTTGAAGTTTTATTCACTAATTTTTTGATTTATTACCCTACATACCCTACATACCCTACATACCCTACATACCCTACATACCCTACATACCCTACATACCTATACATTTTAAATTTGATACAGTAACATTAAAAAAAATTATAAATCCTTTATTTTTAGGATATATCCAGGACCTATGTAGGTACTTTTCACTAGATTGTTCAAAATTCCTCTATTATCCCTGTTATCTTAATTCATATGTAGCTCATTAGTTTTTAGTTTAGTCTCAGTGTCTCACCTCGATTCGCGTCGTTTTCGAAGTTGCGTCGTTTAGTTTGCAGATTTTCGTGGAATGCATCAAAAGAATTTCTATAGAATCCTACGTAAAAGATTATTTCGATTTGCGTCTGTGGAACCAATTAACGTCGCAAATCGAGGTCTTGGTGTATTTAGTTTATTTAGTATTTTTATTTTCAAAATTCTCAAGATACTGAGATTGGTAATATTCTAAAATCGAAAATCATTGCGGGCCCATTTGTTGCGGCGTCTTGTCCAAAAATTACTGTTGCACCTCTATTAGAAAAATATTTTATTTAAACACACAGTCAAATTTTGAGCATGCGGTGTAAATTTGTTATTTAGAAAAATTCGATAGTACCTCTGTAAGCTATACAAAAATTTAAATTTTGAACTTTCTTAATATTTAAGATAGGGTTTTAAAATTTTCTATTTTTATTTCATTTTAATTTCCCACCATTTTTGTCAAATAACATTTTTGGAAAATGTTAACCCTTTAATGTTCACAGATATTGAATCTTAAAGGGTTAACCAAAGAAAATAAAAATTAAATTAAATTTTGTTCAGGGAGACATTCTTTATGTGTATATTAGTGCTTTAACATATTTTTAAAAGTTAACCCTTTAAAGGAACAATTTCATGCCCAACATGTACATATGAATATTGAGCCTGAAGATGTTCGTCTAATTCCCAAATTTTTTATCATCAAAATGACCTAGATTTTTAAAAAAATGGTCGAACAATGATGGGATCAATAATCTTCACGAGGCGCCACTGTCTTGCTACCCTTAAAACGTTCTCCAAATTTGATTTGTTTGATTTCTATGTAAATGTTTACGTTTGATGGCAACTTTTCGTAACTAAATCTTCATTTGGAAAATTCTTGCATGGGCACTTGGGCAAATTCGATACACAGCAGTAAAATAGACCGTCTTGATGGTTCCAAATAAAAATGTAGTGGTCGTGGGAGAAATTTTTTGTTTTATCTACATATGTAGGTACGTTGAGTTATTTGGGGGCGTTACAAACCCCACACCAAATTTATAATACTCTTTGATTAACATCGTGCGAGTATCAAAAATTGATACTTTAAAATTAGAATATAAAGTATTGCACAATTTTTAGTAATAAATAGCACATATCTAACACCATTCATCACAGTGTATCACGATTAAACACTTATGTTTGCACTACATAATAATAATAAATAAATCATAAATTTTGTATGCAGATAGTTATTTGCACGCAATCTTTTTATCAAAACCACTTTCAATTCCATATATTTTATTTTATTTACCTTAAAATTACATTAATTTACACAATAAACTATGCTTACACACTACACAGGTAAATACACTGTACAGTGCATGTATGATGTAATATGACACTAAACCTGTTATGATTTATATTAGAAACAATCACCATCGCATCATATTTAATAGACGCTAATTGTTTGTGCGTGCTTCGAAAAATTATTCGGATTTTTTTTTTTTTTTTTGTTCTCAAGCCAATTATATCACCCCTAAAATCCGTTATGATGGGCAAGTTTTTTTAGTTTTTTTTTTTCCTTAATATCTCTCTGCGTGTGGTCATTTATTTAGGTAAAATGTCGATTTAGTAGACGTTTATAGAACAGAAAAAAATGGTTTTTTGTTGTTGCTGTTGTTAAGGTAAGAAATTTAGTGCAAAATTATTGTGTTAGGGAACGTTTTCGAAATTGTTTAAATTGCAGATAAAATGTTTAATTAAATACCTGTGTTTGATGAATCACGCACGTAAATTAAATTTGTATCATTGATTTAATTTTGTTTTTTTTTTGTACATTATTTTTGTAAATTATGATTTAACATTAGCAACAGTTTTGTAGATTTTTAAATTATTATTATTAAAAATATTGCTAAAGTGTAAAAAATTGTGACAGCTCCATCATTAAATTAAATAATATAGGAAGTTTTTTAAAAAATTCTTATATAGTTTGTGATTTTTAAATTGTATTGTATTCATACCAATAATAGGTATGTTTAGAGTGCACACTGCACATTGCACAAAGTACAATGACAACATTTTTTTTTTTTATATTTTAATTTATGATTTCTGATGCCCACACTCAATGGTAAATGGGCGTAGCGTAGATTTTATTTTTGCCTATTCCAAAGTATTGTTTTATTGTTTTCTCGATGATAGTTTTGTTAGGAAACCGGAAAAGATTGTAAATAAAATTTTACTTGAAATAAGATTTTTTTACGTAATAAAATATTACAACAATTAAGGCAGTTAGATTAGATTTTTGCGAGGGGCTGGTCCTTACAGTTCCATAGCACTGCGATCTTTTTACAGATCTATTTTACTGCATTTATCTCAATTGATATGATGATCTCTTTTTTGCGTGTGAGCAGCAGATAGTCCTTTTGCGAAAACCTTACAAATGCTCGCCATTTTTAAGCATTGCCACTTTTTGTGATAATGACATTATTTATATTGTTTTTAAGTGGAATCCAACCACTCGGTCTCAGATTTAGAACAAAGAAACCAGAGAAAAGAACATTTCCTGTTTTATCCCCCAGTTGGTCTTGAACCCGGGACCTGCCACTCCAGAGGCAGAGATTCTATCATCTAAACCAGTTGGTTAATATTAAGAAAGGGAGTTACATTGATTTTAATAAGAATTTCCACTGCACATAGGAAAAAAGAAAATTCTCGCTACATCATTAAGTTTCAACTACCAGATAAATGGTAAACAAATTTCTACAAAATGGCTTTCGTATTTAAGATGGCCACCAAAATGACATTGAGCTTTCTCTTATTTGAAATTGAAAACGGATCAAAATCCTTGGAATACCTTCTGCCTTAGTATAAAAAGTGAATTTTTTGACATAATGATAAATATATCCGCCATTTGTAATAAAAAGAAAATATAGAAAATCATAATTCAAAATGGTGCCTACCATAAAATTTCAAACTATTCGGTGAAAAAATGGCAGCGATTACTGTTAATATTTTTGGGCGCCTACAAATTGACATTAACAAATTTCGTATTCGTGGTTATTAATAAAATTTGTTTGTCATTATCAAGCACGTCAGCAAAACGTTACGCTCCTGTTTTATTTGACGTAATTACATTTATGTTTCTACTACCAATAAGGTAACTGTTAATTAAATTAATAATATAAAGCTATCGATAATTTACAACGATTTTCCATCTTAATATTTATTGACTTATTTGACATCAAATATTTTAATCAACATTCAATGCCCATTTCCCACTGCACACGGTGACTTATTTGTTAAACTGACACCTAAATATGTACTGTACCTGTACACAATTAGAATTACAGTAATGGAAAATTATTGAAAATATGTTGTTTTCTCTAGGTATTGGTTGTACGAATGATTTCGTAATGTTTCATGGGAATTAACGACAGAGCGACGTAAAGTAAATGGTCATTTTGAGATTATTTAATAATTCTATGGCAGTAGTTAATTAAAAATAAAAATATAAAATTTAACATAAATATTTTTTAATTAGGATTTGTAAATTACATTAAATTTATGTTCTACCTTTATTACGTATCTAATAGCTACAGAGCTCTACTTAGATGCAATTAGACTTACACTTTTATGGATATCATACCGAGTATTATTGCAAATAGCCACATTATCTAAATTATTAGCGTAATTGATCCATTTTTTTTTTTTTAGAAATTCTTATTAAAATTGTTCACCGCCAATAATAAATGTCAATGAAATATTTTTCTTCTCTTAATGAATTGATATTCATGCAAGTATTGAAGATTCATCTACAAGAGTAATTTATGACCGTAATTTTATAGATTATTGTGCTAAGTGTAAAATTTTTTTTTTTTAATCGGAAGCTTTTCCTGTAGTAGGTTAAATTATTTAAAGGCAATTTTAGTTTATTTTTAAAAGGAAATTTAATTTTAATTGAAAATTGCACTTTTCAGCAGAGTTTCGGAATAATGGCAACTGATATATATACAGGTAACCCTCGTATAACACGGTTAGTTGGTATCGCGCTATAGGAAATTCGGGTTAAGCGAAACTCAGAGGTCATACAAATTCTGATAATGTAGAAACCGTGTTATATGGAAATCGTGTTATAAGATGATCCGTATATAACATAGAAATTATGTTATGCAAAACTCAGAGGTTTGATAATGCGTACAGTGGTACATATATAAAAATCAATAACGTGTTAAACGGAGACCAAAACCGTGTTATATAGCATATTGTACAGAAGTAGAAATTTTTTTTATAATAACGTTTTCGTGTACGGCAATTTCTATACCGTGTTATAGCGATATCATGCCATCGGATTACCGTGCTATACGAGAGTTATTTTTATACACATTATTGACTATATAAATTTTGTTGAATTTACAATTCGTAAATCAACATCAATCAGAACAATTAAACAGCTGCAATTATTCTATGCAATAACAGTTGTTCAAAATAATTAATTACTACATCTGTATAGGTCAATATATATATATAAAATATTAAATATGTTAATGTAGTGGCGGCACTATATAAAACATTAAAAATGTGTGTCACCGATTTTTATTACATTTAATCATGTTAAATAAATATATTATTATTATTTTAGTATTTTAGTCGCAGTTAATAATAATAATTATAGTAAAGTATAACCATTTATGGCTTTATTGATTTTGCTAAATTTGTACATATTTGCATTCATTATCGTTCCTTCGTGAACATAATTATACTCAAAAACGCGTTTTGCTTGATTCAACATTATTTAATTTATAAAATATGTTATTTCTATCATTTAATCATCATTTTATAACTGAACTTAATATTTTATGTGGAAAAACATGTTTGTGCTGGTAATACGAGTATATTGAAGAGGGAAAAACCAAACATTTTCCTATAGGTATTTTTGTGGGCATTTCTGTAAGTTGAATGTTTTCTTTTATGTAAATGTAAATCTACCTTCTTAATTGAATTCAAATCTAATTTCATTTTTTTAAAATAAACTACGTCATTGAGAGTGTTTTTGGTTTTACTTATTTATTTTTATTTTTGGTTTTATTTATTTTTATTTGATATAAATATTTTTATTTTTTTGTTTATTTATTTTTGGTTTTATTTATTTTTATTTTTGTTTTTATTTATTTTTTTTTTGTTTTTATTTCTTTTTATTTTATTTATTTTTTGTTTTTATTTAATTTAAAAATATTTAATCATAAATTCATGTTACCTTTTTTAATTTTTGGTTTTACTTATTTGTTTTTATTTTTATTTTATATATGTATGTACATAATACATATTTTTATTTTTGTTTTTATTTTTTTTTTTATTATTTTTTTAATTTAAATATACCATAGTTTGTTAAAACTAATGTTCAAAATGTATGGACCTTAAGAAGTTGACTTTTTCCAAAAATTTTATTTAGTAAAAAATGCTGCAAATTTCAAATAATATAAAAATACAAAGTTTCAAAACCATATCTTTATTATTAAGAAAGTTCAAAATTGTGTCACTTTTTAAAAACCGTCGAAAAAACGGTCAAGATGTTCGGTCCCTCGTGCCTGACCAAATTTTTTTTCGGTTTCCTTCATTAAAATGACGTAAGTTTTTTTTTAAAAAAATGGTCACATGATGATGGGATCAATAATTCTCACGCTTCGCCACTTGTATCTATCTACCTGCCATTCAAATAAGGGTTACATTTCTGACCAGCTAGTCTTACTGAAAAATGTTATTACAAAACATTTATGATAATCGTACTAATAACAATTAAGACATGCTAAATCGATAAAATAAATCAAATTAATTTCAATAAAAATGTCTATACCTACTCAAACATAGACTAAAACAATTCAATTAAATTTTCAAAATCATAAGAACATGTCGTGACGCGTGATTTACACACATTAGGTACTTATAAGTACAAACAATGGACAATTGCCAACGAAAAGCGATCGCAACATATCGATTAGATCAGAAAACTAATATAAAATCAACAATCAATTGAACATGACGCAGCATAATTGTCTTAATTGATTACTATATAGGTACTACTTATATAGTAAGTACCTAATTACCATAAACTTACAAACAATTTGTGCCATTACTGAATAACAGTCAATGAATGAGTAAGATCGCATCGTAAAATCTCACGATTTGTATTTGACTGAATTTTTTTTTCTCCCAACACCATTAACGACCTTGCACTTGATAATTCAATCACTGTAAAACCGGAATTAAAATGTAATTGAATATGATAAATGTATCGTCATCAGCGTGGGATTTATTTAAATTAGTCATTCATAGGATTTTAATTGATGTACGACTACATAGACCCTATATGTATAGAAATTATATTAATAAATCGATTTTTTTTTGTTTAGGTATTCCAGCTACGTTGACCTACATAAATATGGATCAAACACATTCGGGATCACCGGAATTGATACCATATCCCGATTGGCGAAGCAATACGGTTGGTGATTGTAAAAATGGCCTAAACACTGTCTATCGTATTAAATCGGATAAATGCGGACGTTTATGGGTTTTGGATACGGGAACTATTGGAATTGGTAATACCACAAAACAAGTTTGTCCATATGCTGTGAATATATTCGATTTGACAACAAATACCAGAATCAGACGTTACGAATTGCGACCGGAAGACACAAATGCCAATACATTTATAGCAAACACAGTTGTCGACATTGGTAAAAGTTGTGATGATACTTTTGCATATTTTTCGGATGAACTTGGATATGGTCTGGTTGCATATTCATTCGAACAAAATAAATCCTGGCGATTTGCTCATAGTTTCTTCTTTCCCGATCCACTACGTGGTGATTTCAATATTGCCGGATTAAATTTCCAATGGGGTGAAGAGGGAATCTTTGGTATCGCACTGTCACCAATGAAATCCGATGGATATCGTACATTGTATTTCAGTCCATTGGCCAGTCATCGTGAATTTTCGGTATCGACGAGAGTTTTGCGAGATGAGAAACGTGTTGAAGATAGTTTTCATGATTTTTCGTTCTTTACCGAGGAACGAAGTGCCAACGCTCATACAACATCCCGCGTTATGAGTGAAGATGGAATAATGCTGTTCAATTTGATCGATCAAAATGCAATTGGTTGTTGGCACTCATCGATGCCGTATTCGCCATCATTTCATGGCATTGTCGATCGTGATGATGTTGGTTTAGTTTTTCCGGCTGATGTTAAAGTGGATGAAAATCAAGATGTTTGGATTCTTTCGGATCGAATGCCGGTCTTTCTCATAGCCGAACTTGATTACAATGACGTCAACTTTAGAATATATTCAGCGCCGTTATCTGCACTTGTTGAAGGGACCGTATGCGATTTATCGTCAAAGAACTACAATAAAAATTATAATCCTTTTGCTCGAAATACAATAGCGCCTCCTTCAACTAAACCGAAATTAACATCTCTATCACCTTTATTAAGTAGCTACAAGGAGCTTAGTCGAACCGAAAATAGTCTCGATCATACTTCACCACAACTTTTAGGCTACTCTGTACATGAACCAATCTCACATATGTATACAACGCAAAGAGTTCCAAAAGCGTATATGTTCAATCAACACAACGGAGTTTCGTTCGATACAAATTCACCACATTCATTTACCAGTGGAGTACATGGAATACCAAAGGCTTCATGGTGGACACGACAATTGTGGTGAAAATGATTTGCATACAATGGGATGCTGATGTTAACTATTAAATTGCGTCCAGTGAATAAGATGCTTTTAGAGTTATTTAATTATTTAATTATATTTAATAACTGCGTAGTTGCGATGTAATGTTAATGTAATATGTAAAAAAAAAAAATTATTTATATTATTTTTATATTAAATACAATGTGTATGTTTTTATTTTTGTATAAATGGGTCAGTAGTGGTTTAAAAGCAGGGTTACAAAAAGAAAAGAAAAAGAAAATGCCGTAGAGGAGAAAGAATAAAATGATCAAAAGAAAGTGAAAAGAATGCATAAAGAAAGCGAAAAGAATACGAGACAAAAGTTAGAAAAATGATTGGAAGAATATAAGACGACTATGAGACATATTATAAGAAGAATATCACAAGAAGATGACAAGAATGTAAGAAGATTATAATATGGTACCTACATTTTAATTAGAGAAAAAGCGTCGTAATTTTCTAAACGCTGAAAATGGTCACTGTCAATACTGAATTACTCAACCTTCAAAAAGCTCTTAATAATTTTTTTTTGAAAGAAAAATTCCCTATAAGGACATTTTCCTTTTAAAAGAATTTAAAAATAAAAATTCTATACAACTAACTCTGAAATTATAACCTTTAAGGCCTAAAAACTTACTTAACCTTTTTCAAAGCAAAAAAAAAAAAAATTATTATGACTGCAAAATAGACCGCCATTTAATATAAATTTATCGCTTTTAAATGAATAGATCAGACCGCTAATTTCCATAATCGCCAATAAAAATTGTGCCACGCCTCAAGCAAATTGATTTAAAATGAGTGCTAAATAGGAAGTTAATCACTATGATTTAGACAATTTAGTCACAATAAACATTTCAGGCCTAGATGATGATAGGGCTAGTTTTACCATATGGAATATCCTAAATGCGTATTGTGCCATAGGGGCTACTTGGTACAGAACAATTTTTGCTCACCATACCTTATGTATATTTAGGTATATATAATGTATGTAGGACATCAGACCATCATTTTACAAAAACAAAAATTTGTTTTCTTGGTGGGAACCTATTAATTTTGCATCAATTTAAAATGATTTACTCGAAACTAATGGAGACGCCTACTGTAAAGAGATCACTTTTTGAATTCATTTTTTTCATTTTTTTTTTGTTTTGTTTATTTTTAAGATCTCTACCGATATTGTAATTTAAGTGCTACTTCAGGACTGGAACATTCTGTATTGATGTTTTATGCGCACCAATTTTATTGTACAAAGAGGTGCGCGTGAAAATAGATACCAATTTGCAATATTTAAATATACTGTGGCCTGTAATTTTGTATGTCTGACGGATTGAATTTACTTTTTGTTATCGATTTTAGATTTTGAGCGTACATAGTATATATAAACAGAATAGTTCATGGATTTTTGTATGGTTGAAATGGATGCAAATTATTGAATTAATGAGTGTAAAACTGTGTGAATCGTTATTACGTCTACTTATGTATGTATATGTAATTAAAACTCTCACTTTATCCACAATTTAATAAGTTTTTGAAGAAATAAACGAATATTTTACTAACAAATCGATTTTTTGAGCTACAAATCATTATAATAGAGACATTTTATCAACACCAAAAAAATTGTGCCACCAATATTGAGAGAAAACGATTGTCTGTCAATCTGGCAGCACTGTGGACTGTGGCCATTTTTCTAACTCTGTCACATTATATTGAGATGACGGTCGATTTTGAGTTGTCTGAGTGATAAGTTAAAAAATTGTATATTAAAAATGAAAAAAAGTGGAATTTTATTAAAAATGTTGTTTAATATTGGTAAATTGTTGTATTAGGGTGAATAAATTGTTATTACAACCAACAATCTGGTGTGCACAACAAAAAAAGGTAACTAAATGGCAAAAAATCATTGAATCTCAAATGTAGTCGATATTGTAGTTGATCATAAATTATTGGATTCAGGGTATTACTGCCAATTAATTAATAGACCAAATCTAATCGATTTGGTGTTAAGATGTTGCGATCAATTATTGGACACAACTTTTTGTATATAAATTGACGATCCATAAACTGTTCTTCACTTATAAAATATATTCAGTTCGATACATTATTTTTGAATACTAAACTTTGGCATCCAATGACGATAAATAATTGAGATAAATTGTTCGACCGAAGATTTTCTTTAGTATTAAATTGGATTGTTGGATTGTTGGATTGCTGTCGATAATTTGAAAAAAATAAAATTTGCCCCGATAAATTGTCCAAAAAATGATGAATTTATCTTTTTGACAACATCATACTAATTTGATTATTATGACATTTTTAAGTCTCTCAAATTATAATTTCCATGGCACTACGCACAAAACACAGCAATTATTATTCCTTTTGCATACTTAAGTACTTGGCATCTACCTAACTTACTCATATGTCACTGCATTATCTCAACCGTAAAATTAATGTAATTCAACCCGCCGGGTAGGAATATTTATTTCAACACAACAATTTAACGTCACTGCAATTTATCCCTTTTAACTCTGAATAATATAAAATTATTATTCATAAAAACATCATAAAATATGGGAAGCCGTTAAACAAAAAAACAAAAAAAGATCTGCCATTAAGATGCTTAGGGTAGAAGTGTGAAAATATTAATTAACCTTGATTAATATCAAACAATATGAGAGAGACAGGAGGTAGTTATTGAAAATATTTCTATATAGAGGTACGGACATTAAATTCCCGGAAGCGTTTCTAAGAACACTGAAATTTAAATAAAGCACACCATCAATTAACGTATTTAGCATTTTATATTTTAAGTACTTGTTTTGTACAATAAATATACCGGTACATGAATTCACATTGTTTTTTTTTTCTTTTAAATTATTTTTTGTTTTTTATATTTATTTTTTGGTTTTTATTTTTATTTTTATTTTTTTATTTTTTTTGTTTGTATATATATCATTTTTGTTTGGATTTTTCCTTTTTTTTTTTTTAATATTTATGTATAATATATAATTTTGTTTAATATAAATTTTTATTTTTATTTTTAAATATTATATTTTATATATTATGTATATAAACACACAGTTACAAAGTTGATTTTTATCATCATTTTAAAAACAAATCTTAATGTACAAGTCTATAAAGTCGAGAATCACGTATATTTTTGATTAAAAAATGTTTTTTTAAATTTTTTTTACTTTATTTTTTATCAATCACATAAAGTTGATTTATTTTACGATTAAACTTTGACAGTTTTCTACTAAACATTTTTTTTGTTTTTTCTTTTGTTTTATTAAAAATGTTAAAAATCACGTTTCCTCCCGACTTTTTAAAAAAAAATTTATTGTAAAAATATGCAAAAACAATTTTTAATATTAGACATCAAGAAAAATTCGGCAGTGTTATGGTATTTTTTTTTAAAAATATAATTTTTTTTTTAGTATTCTTAATATTGGTTTTTTTTTTTTTTTAGTTGACAACCAAAGCAATTACATATTTTTATTATTAAACAAAATTTTTTTTTTTTTATTCTTATTTAGTGTAAATATTTTTAATAATACTTAAAAACTGTGACTTTTGACTATATTCAATGAAAAGAGCTCTACTACGATGAGTATAAGAAATGATTGACCACACAAAAAAGTGCGCTACAAATTAATTGAAACAAAATAACATCAAAAATATCAAAATATTTATTTGTTGAGTATTTTGCTGTAATTAAAGAATATTACAATTAATTTTAAAAATAATGTTTTTTTTTGTTTCTTTAAAATTATTTGCTGTCCCCATTTTGTTTTTTTTTTTTTTTACTATGTACAATTTATTATGTGAAATTATATTAAAAATCACAAATATCTTATTTTGGAAAGTGAATTTTTGGTGTCTCGTTTTTATTGCAATTTCGAATATTATTTTGTGGATATCGTTGATCGTGGATATTAAATGCATTTAAGGATTTTAGGACAATTTTAAAATTTCACCCCATTGAAGTTATCGAACTACTAATTAAAAGATTAATGAAATGTAAGCATTTTTTTTTTTATTAACAGTGACAATGCATCGACTACAGTTAAATATGAGCAGAATAGATGAAAATAATTTTTATAGTTGATTATGGTAGACTCTATTTAGTCCTCTGTACAAAAATTGGAATTAAAAATGTATTTGAACAAATATTTTATTGTAGTATCCTAGGAAATTTGCTATAAAAAAAAAGAAAAGTTGCCCCGAAAGTCATCAAGCTTTTAAGCTAGAGACAGTTTAAACTAATTGCTATATATATAGAACCCAAACGGATGGGCCTTTTGTGCATTTTCAGTACATTCGATCTTATACGCTAAATATTAAAGACAAAATATTTTTTTAAAAATGTTTCGTTCAACTAGATGGCCCCACAGACCATCAAGTTTAATTGACGATCGCTCTCATCAATTAATATTGATCATTCAGAACGAGCGTCAATAGAAATTGTCAATTAAAACTGATGAATCAAGCATTGTTTGATTTTCATCAATGTAACTACAATAAATATCGAACGTGTGTGTGTGTGTTGTGTGTGCATCGCACTGCTTGCTTATTTTGGTCAATTTTTTATCAATTTTAACTGATCGTCTGTTCGGGGCCCTTTTAAATTCGGGTCTTCATCAAATATTTTGAGATTGTACCTTAGTCGAGGCATTAGGATTTTCAAGATAAAATAATTTTACTGTAGAGACAATGCCACTGGTTATGTGATTTCGGACAGATTTGTGTGATTGAATAGAGAATACGTTTGAAGAGAACATGATGTCAGAAGAGTAAAGAATTTTTTTCGGCTAATATGGGTGATGGACTATTACTTGAAATATAAATGCATTTTTGTTAGTTTTTTTGTTTTTTGTTTTTTTTCTTTTTTTGAGAAAAGGAATTTCAAAATGTTCATCACAAAAATTGTAACTAATTGCTATTAAAAAATTTGTTTTTTTTATTTTTAATTTTTTTTTATATTTTTATAAATCTGTAATAAAATGGTCCTCACAATATTCATTTATTACGTTTACATTGTATGGGTGTTGGTATTATTGAAAAAATGGTGGGATCTCTTGCGTTTTCATTATTTATAAATATAAAAATTACAAAAATTGTCAATGAGCAATAATTTAATATTTTGGTAGATTGTGTCAAAACCAATTTAATATGACCAAATTGCTTAAAATACTATTAAGTACCATGTTTTTTTTTTTCATTAATTACTTTAAAAAAAAAATGTATATGAATACAACATACAAGTACATAAGTAGGTTTGTAAGAGGTCACTAAAAAATCGTTTAATTCTATTCGTATTAGCAATGTGAGCCAACAATGTCTGTTTTCCATTTAATATAGAAAAAGTTTGAATATTCAAATATCTATAAAAAAACAAAATTTATTATTATTTCGGTATTTCTGACCTAATTATTTTTTTTTTTTAATTTAAATTTTCCTTTTTTAATATAATTTTTTATTATTTATCTCAAATTCTAAATATTTTTAATTTCTGTTTTCTTATTACACATATTTTTAATATATTTTTTCTTTAAATTTTTGTTAACGTTAAATATATTTTCGAATTTTTTTTTTTTTGGTTTTTATTAAATTTTCTGTCTTTATAAAAACATTACAAAAGTAGCTAAAAAGTACAAAAATGCAGTCCAAGAGAAGCAATAATGTCGGAAATGATTTTACTTTTTATGTATGATTTTCTACGTAAACTTTGTAAGGTTTTAAACGTTTTTTTATCTAAACTTTGGTTTTTTTTTTTTTATTTTTATTTTTTAACATTTTTAATTGCAAATAATATGCGGGTTTTTTTTGGTTGTTGTTATTATCACTCTGTAACGTTTTGTGTCGTTTGTGTCGTCGCATATGTCTTAGACCTGGAAGTGTGGTCGGGAGTGTCTAATGAAGACAAGCTGGGATATCAAATCTACATATAACTATAAGACAAACTATGTAATCTGACCAATACGATATTCGACCAAATATGTGAGAGTTTATCTTAATGAGCCTAGAAAATATTTGATTGGGATCTGATCTCAAAATTATCTCTTCCCTAACGAAAACAATCTGTTCTCCATCTATTTCTCGTATTTAGGACAAAATTTGATAATTTTCTTTAAAGGGGAAAAAATGCCCCCCGGACAAAATCATCCCAGGATCAAATCCTTCCTGGAGAAGGAGAATTCTGTTAGCGGAGATTTTGTCCAGGGTGGATTTTGTCCGTCTTATTGTCAAGGGGGGGCATTTTTGTCTGTTTACCCTATTTCTCGGAACAGAGATAATTCACTATTATGTCAGTTGTAAAAGTGATCAAAATTGAGGCTTATTGGTCCAAATATTTTTATACAATCAATCAGTCAGATATTCTAAGCTCCTAAAATTCGTTAAAATCTGGCTCAAGGCTGACTAGTAAAAATCACACTTTTCCATATCTGCATTAGATGTAGATGCAGATAACTAAAATGCCATTCGCCAAATAGATGCGCGATATTTTCAACCTTTTCCCACATTTCAACACTTTTCCCATCGAAGTCCTTAAAGTTTCACGACGACTCATTGTTCTACAACAATATTATCATCAAACGACACAATAATTGATTAAAGAGCCAACAATAAACAAAAAAACAATTTTTAAATATGAAATTGGGTCCTGCATTGATTTTAATTTTTTTTTTTTAATTATTTATTGTGCATTTTTATGGACTATCTCTCCTTATAAAAAGGGGGGGGGGTATATTTTCAATAATTAAAATTTTCGTATTACCTTGCCGATTGTTTTTGGACAAATTATTCTGATTTTCATTTTTTAGGAGACTTTAAAGCACATTACAAGCTCATTTTTCAATTTTTCCCTATATTTTTTGTTTTTGGTTTTTTTATTTTTTGTTTTTTTTTTTTAACACGATACTTAATTTTTAATAAATATTTTTTTATCATGTTTCAGATTATGAAATAAGATACGAATCCAAAAAGAATTCAAAAATTGTATAGCAACAAGACGGTGAGCCATCATTTAGGTATGTTTTTTTGTAAAACATTTTTTTGACACTTTAAGAATTATTATTTTGGGACTATTTAGGCACCTACTCCATATGTATGTATGTATGTATGTAGGTCGTTACATAAATGGCGGGACCCAATTTGATTTTAGTATTTTGTAGAATATGGACCTAGAATAGATTACAAAAAAAAAACAAAAAAAAAGAAAAAGAGAAGAATCCGTTTTGATACTTATGCATTAGAATTTACGCACTTAAAAAATTTGGTTGAACAATTTTTGTTGTGTTTCATTTCTTCTTATAATGTAATTGATCATCTCTAATCCGAATAATTTATTTATCATAAATTTTTTCTAAAATTTTGTTTATTTTTAATTTTATTTTGTAATATTAATGTTTATTAATGACTCTCTATTAACTAACACCTAGACATAGATGGGAACAATTTTTGAATCTGAAATGACATTTTTTTTTTTTTTGTTCTTAATTAATTTACTTTTCTATTCATAATCAACTATTTAATGATAATAATATTCATCGATTATTATTTTTTATTATTTTTTTTTTTTTTTAATTTATTAATTAATAAATTTCTACTTAGCTTTAAGTAAAATGTTTATTTTGGTTTGTGTTTTGTTTTGTTTTACTCGCTGTATGGCTTTTTTTTCTTGTCTAAACAATTTCTATGCAGAAATTTCATAAAAAAATTACACAAAAATAAATAAATAAATTTTGTTCACTTGGTGACAAAAGAAAAATTATTAATATTCTCTGTCCTCTATCCATTACAATATTACATAATAAATTAAAAACTATATATATAAACTTTATTTGTCTGTAAAAATTAAATATAATTTTCTTTTTATTTTGTTTGCTCTCTCAAAAATAAATCGCCATGTCATATGCAATATCCTACATATGGCATGCATTCATTTTTGTGTTTTTGTTTGTTTGTTTCTTTTCATTTCATCCTTTGGTTATGCAATTTAATCGTAAAAATGTCGACATCTGTTTAAACTTCTTTGTATTCTTTACTCAAGACGAGCTTTGTATGTGGTTTTCCATACTTCGGCCAAAGTTACAGCACTGTGAAAACGATGGAATATACATAATGGTAGAGTTACACGTTGAATCAGGGACCATGCAATATAACCGTAGAAATCTAGTTGAACCTGAAAAATTAGATTAGGTTTATGGAAAATATTTTTTTATTTGTATTTAATTTGTTTTTAATTCAAAAATCAGTCTGTTGGCATAGGCATAGATGTGAAATTGAAATAGGTGGCCAGAAAACAGTGGCAGCTCGTGAGAATTATTGATTATGATTATTATTTATTATCACGGGACTATTTAAAAAAAAAACTTACGTCATTTTGATGGAAGAAAAAATTGTTCGTTCAAGGGAAAAGTTAACCCTTTAAGGTCCATACATTTTAAACATATAAGGGTTAATGAAGAATTTTCAAAAAACTATTCACCGTTCCTCAGATATTAATTGTAAATTTTTCATTGTTAGAAAATGTTAACCATTTAAGGTCGAAATGGTGCCTGTAAAGCGTTAACTTTTAAAAATATATTAATGCACTAAAAACATAAGAAATGGCTCCCTGAAATAATGTTGTATTCTATTTTTTTTTTGTGGTCAACCCTTTCATGATCAAAAGGTATGGACCTTAAAGAGTTAACTTTTCCAAAAAAAATTTATTTGGCAAAAAATGCTGGAAATTTGAAATACGGTCAAGATATTCGTTAAACGACCATTTTTTTTTATGATGATGTGATCAATAATTCTCACGAGCCGCCACTGCCCGAAAATATATTTTTATTATTTCACCAAAATTATTCCTTCTCTTTCACTATCAATATCTTTGTCGATTCGTTAAACAACAAATTAAACAAAAACCTCACTCACCGGATTAGCAAATACTTTTTGAGCTTCAAATGTGTAAATAGCAAACATTGCAATATTGCAAATGAGCAAAAATGTAACAATTTGCCGGCCTGGTTTACTTCGATCATGTTCCGGTAAATGAACACGGCGTCTAGATACATCAGCAATAAACAGTAGCTGTAGCACAACTTGTGCAACCGCCAAAATACCGGTAACCATAACTAACAAATTTGGTTCACTTTCGAATGCATTAAGTGATCCGGCAATGACACTGAATACCGAATAGATGAATAGTCCAAATGCTGAAATGCGTAATAGAATGTCGTTCAGATTGCTTTGTTCCTCGCAACGGAATTTCAATGTTTGTACCCTGAAATAATAATTTTTTTATTACAATAATCAATCAAAATCATCACTAATCAAATCGAACCGTATAAATCCAACAAAAATTGCGAACACAGCAAATGCCATAAGTGCACAATGCGAAACGTCGGCTAAATAAATTGCCAGCAGTGAAAATTGATTGTGACGTACGAGCACAAAGAAAAGGATTAAACATATTAACGAGCCGACCAATAGCAATAGTCCGAAGAAAAGTCCCTTTGATGCACCAACACAATCGACTCGACCAGAGTGTGCCTGTGCCATTGCAACTGCCCGTCTAGACAACATAACTTCTAGACGATGTTCCAAATCTTCTTCAGTGTATCTAAAATTAGTGCTGGTCGTTAAATAAACGTAAAATCTCTAAATAATCTTAATAAAAGTACTTAGGGTGTCGGCCAATATGTTTCCACATCACATAGATAACAACGGCGCCAATCAGCGAGTATTCAATAATGAATGGATAGAGATATGGAGCCGAATCCTGAACAATTGTTCCCATAATATTAACCCGTCCACAGCTTGTATTTGTTGAGCTTGTGGTTCCAGTTAGAGCAGCCGGAAATAGGGAGTCTAAGCTTTCAAATGAACGATCGTGTTCCCCGTACGTATCATTGTGCGAGAGTCCTGAGTATTGATATGCATTTTCCATACCAGCAAATATATTATTAAAGATTGACTCCGGTGTAGTAGTTGATGGTGTTGGCGGTGGTGTGACTGTTGAAAATATTGCTGCAAATGGATTTGGTGTTGTAGAAGATGGCGTAAAAATTTCATCCTCTGTGCTGGATGCGGCCAATGTTGCCGGTAGAGAAGTTGTTGTACTTGTGGTGCTTGATATAAACTTTTTCAGTTTTCTTAACATTGTCGTTGAATCTACTGTTGATGATGCGTCAGGTGTTGTTGTACTTTGAGTGGTTGACGTTGATGGTACCGTTGATGTTGGGTATCTTTGAGTTGTTGACTGTATAGTTGAGGGCAATTCAAATGATGCAGCTGTTGTTATTGCTTCCGTTGCAATTCTAGCCGTACTTTGAACCATTTTCGATAGAATACTGCCAGGTTGTTGATTTTCATCTTGAATATTCTCACGAATATTAACGTTAATTGGTTCCCAATCCGAATCTGGTCCATAATGAGTACCCATAACAGTGCCGGCATGACGAAGTGCATGCGTTCGTATTGTATCCAAAATAGCTCCATCGTCCGGATTTGGACCTCTACCCTGATGGTATATGGTGATTTCTTTGAGTGACTCAAGAACCAATGTTCGTATCCATACACAGATATTTGTTGCACATATGTGCATTAGTCCAAATCGTGCCAGTACCTTGAAGCGATGAATGTTCAGCTGGAAATATATAGGAAACAATTCTCGAATTAGATCCATGGATTACTCCAACAGATTACTATAAGTATTTAGCAATAATAGATAATCGCGGCCTACAAATTTGTCTTTATTATAAATACATACCTCAAGGGTTTCTAAATCCAGTGCTATCATTGAGGTCTGCAGTTCCCATAATATTTTTCCAAATCACTTATTGAAAACTATCGTACGACTTAACTAATGCCCGTATTGTCTTGGAGCAAATTATGAGAAATGGAATGTTACTTAAGACGGAGGAGGTCAGGAAAATAAGAGGAAATATATACCGAATTTTCTAAGACTAGAAGACTTGTCACCGAATTACTTTGGACCGAACGGTAAGTTTAACTTACTTTATCTACTTATATACACCCGTCCCTCAATTTGCACGGCACTTGATTTGCACGACACTTGATTTACACGGTTTTGCTTTTACACGGTTTGTAAATTATAAACAAAAAATCTGTTTTATATTGAACTCATTGTATATTGAACCCACTCACGGTTTCGATTTACACGGATTTGTCGTGGAACGTATCTACCGGTGCAAATCGAAGGATGGGTGTATATTTAGAATGTGATCTTTGATGGTATACAATTTTCTTTATCTGCTTATCTTAAACTTAATCCAATACTCGTTAAAACCAATTCCATTTCTCATACTATACTTAAAAAAACTAAGTGGGGCACTTAAAACGAAAAAAAAAATATAAATAAATACTAAAATCTAAGCTACACTTACTCTTGAATTCATAAAAATAAAATACATTTGCATAAACGTAAAGATCATCTGCAGTAACGGATTAACACCTCGTAAGATCTGATGGCATGGTGAAGTGAATGGAATTTCGAAAAATGTTCCAAACTCTAATCCAACATAAATCATCGTTCCCAAGCCGAAAGCTGAAAAACAAATTAAATTATTTTAAATCGATATTGATTTTAAACTGAAACTTTACCAATGGCTCCAACTCGTAAGAAAAAACTGCCATGACTAGGATCGGTATGTGTAGTTTTTCGTTTTCGTACAGTTTTCGGTGTCGTAGTTGTTGGTTCGGCCTCAGCTGTTGAATCCTATAAATATTCAATTTTGGTTTTTGTTTTGAAATTCATTAAATTTTTGAAATGCTTGAAATTTTTGTTTATACGAAGACAGTTAAAAGGAAATTGATTGGGATTATTGTAGTACCGTAGAACCAAAAGAAAATAAAAAACTAATCTACAATTTCAAGTACCTAAGTAGGTTTGAATAAAATAGAGAAAAAGTTTCGCCAACGCTGGTAATAATAGTAGCGATGGTGACCTTTTTTGATTTTAAAATATTAAATTGACTCTTTTTTGGATATTACGAGTATGCAAGAAAATATAAAACCATAAAAAAAAACTGCTAAAGGCTTTCGCACTAAACCACCCTTTCCCTACCCTTTTCCTGCTTTTCCTCACTCTTCCGCATCATTACCCCAACCTTTTGCCATCCTTCCCCTCCCTTATCCTTGTATTTATCATTTTGTCGAAATTTTGTTTTTAAGTGTGTGAAAAATCCAAAAAAGAACGTGTTTTGAGGGAGGGGGTCGAACGTGTGGCCCGATTTACTCATTTACAATACCAAGCGACTCGTTTACAAAAAAAAAACGACGCTGCCAAAATTAAAAGTCGCTAGCTCAACGCGTTCGAAAGTTAGTGTGTATACAAGCGAGCGAGCGATACTTACTACCATAATTTTTATTGCAGTTTTACGATTAAGAATGTCCAAAACGTAAAAAACAAATTTTTGAACAAAAAAAAGTGACCACTCGTAAAAAAAAGCTTCCACTTTATATATTTTATACAGTGTGGAAGCAAAAATCAAAATGACGTATTTTCAAAAATATCGCCTATTATTATTTTCAACAAGACTGAGATTTAAACAGTTTGGAAATGATAAAAAATTAAAGAAAAAATGTTTCTCTTTCAATATGGCGTCTCTTTTATTTCAAAATAAATTCAAATTCATGTTGCAGAGCGTGAAGACATCTCCGTTCTTAATGTTATTTTTAAAAACCTACAGGGAAACACAATAATGAGATGAAAGACTACAATTGTAAAATTTCCTTTTTTAAGCCTACAACACCCAACCCATTTCCAATATCCAAAAACAACATTACGGATTAGGTCAAATCTTATTGGAGAATCATGCAAAATAAAAAAAAACTTCATTCATTTCCGGTTAGAGAATGTTCAAATATTAATGATTAGTTTATATTCACACCGGTATTAGTATCATTATTTAATTGTCAGCAAATAAATTGTTGCAATATGTTAGTAAACCAAACAGGAAACAAAAAAACAAAAAATCAAAACTAACAAATACTAATGTGCCATGGAACTCACACTACAAGAAAGAATTTAAAAATGTACCAACACAAAAAAAAAAAAAACAAAAATTTTTGAGTTCGAGACATTACATCCTCACCTTTCGCAGTAATTGTTCGCGGACCACGTCTCGTTTCTTTTTTGGTAATACCCCCTGCCGATGTCAATGTGTGGTGAATTTTTTTTTTTTATATTTTAAATCAAAACCCAAAAAATATAAATGAAATTAAAAAAAATTATTAATAAAGCAATTTTTTTTATTAAAATATTATAATAAAAAACAAAACAAAAAACGAAAATATATTTTACATGCTTTTAAAAATGGTGACAGCAAAAATATGTTTTTATTAATCAAAAAATCTATTGGTGAACATATGGAGTAAATAAATATACCTAGCAAATATATATTTGAAGCCCTATATAAAAAAAAAGCTTCAACTATAACAAAGCTTTCGTTTTAAATTAATTAAAAAATACGTAATCATTTACTACCTGAAAAGGACTTGGTTTGCCGCTTTTCGGTAATTCTTTTCCACTTTTTGCGTCTTTGTCCTTTGTCTCAGCTGGATCAGGTTTCTTTGGCTTCTGTTTTTTGGGTTTCTTTTCTTTTGGTGGTTTCGGTTTTCCACCATTGCAGCAAGTGCTTTCTGTAATACGAAAATTTGATTTGATTTGTGGTATGAGAAAATTTAATGGAAATCTATTTTCAATTATTTAATAATTAAGAATTTATTTTTGATATTATTTACTACTAATATTGTTTAGTGCCTACTATAAAAATTGTTCTCGTCCGCCATCGTTAAGTGATCAAATAAAATATATTCAAATAATTGGCTAATCTGTACAATACACTATTCAACTACAAAATTATTGTTAACATGAGTATTTGATATACCGAAACTTCTCTACAACTATTGGCGGTTTGTAAAAAAAAAATTTTCAGCGTCCAGCGTAGGAAGTCTCAAAAAATAAACGATGATTATAATACTGGACCACTTTTCATAAGTTTGAATTAGTCTGAAAATTGGCATTTTCGTATTTTTTATTCACTTAAGATCTGAGAATTATCCCTTTTACAAGGTGGGGCAAAAGTCATCATCCTATCGGAAGATATTTTAATTTTTGCAAATGGCGTCTTATGTCATCATGACAATAACATTTGTAAAGTAAATCGAAGCAGAATATGCGTAAACAAACCAGGAGGATGGTTCAACGGCACACACTGTACTAGTGACAGTTGACATTCTGAAGCAAATTTTTCCTGGTCCGCTTAATCTCTTGTTTTTGGGTATTTTTACTGGCCCATAAGATCCGAAATGATCGTTCCTAATTTCTTTGTGATTTTTTGAAGTCCATCTTCTTTTTGCCTTCTTTTTGGCTTCTTTTTCACTTCTTTTTCCCTTCTTTTTACCTTCTTTTTCCACTCTTTTTCTCTTCTTTTTCTTTTCTTTTTCCCTTCTTTTTCCCTTCTTTTTCCTTCTTTTTCCCTTCTTTTTACCTTCTTTTTCCACTCTTTTGCTCTTCTTTTTCTCTTCTTTTTCCCTTCTTTTTATCTTCTTTTTCTTCTCCTTTTCTTCTTCTTTTCGTGGTATTTAAAAATTTACTCTAAAAGAACGCTATTCTTGATCTTGAAGAGACTTTAAAGAATTCTTTTGAAAAGACCAGAATTTTTAATATTCTTTTGATATTCTTTTAGTGTACTTTGTTGTAAAAAATTTATTATTATGGAAAGTAATTATTACTTTCTTTAGACGTTCTAAAAACCTACTACATTTGTATAAGTATGTACCTACTCACTTCAACCAAACTATAACATTATTGATCTTTTTACGTTCTTTTAACATTCATTTTGTCATTGACCGAAATTCACAAGAGGAAGTTATACATTATTACAATCTTCAACAATACACAATACAAAAATTTACATTCCATAACTCCATTATTTTCTAAATATAAAAGTTTTAAATTTAATTATTTCGGGTCAATTACCTTGTAACAAAAAGCAGAACACGTACAGTAGAAATAGTATACTTGCTCCATATAGGTAAGTGAAAAAGCCTTCATAGTACATGACAGGAAGTCTATGGGTGCTGACATCGCTAATTACGTATGCAACGCAAACAACTATTAAGAGCATTGCATACACCAAACTGGTAATAATGAATAGGGATGTTCTGAAAGGAAAAAAAAAATTGAAAGAAATTAAAATATGATTTTTTTTTTGTATTAAAAGATTATTTATTGATTTATGATGACGTATCTACATGTTATTTATAGAGAAGATGTTTTGAGATGCTTTATTCTATATTCTAAAATGGTAAGAAACGTTTATTTGTACAATGGAATTAGAGATGCGATAAAATTAATCGTAAAATTGCTCCAAACAGTAAGAAGTGGTGTTTCACAATTTGAACAAATATTATTTTATTTTCTAATTTTGATCGATTTCATTTTGTTCTACTAGCTCGTCTAGATGTTTATTTTTGTCTACATCTAATATTTGTTTAAATTAAATGTAGAATGTTGAATTTTGTTTTTTACATTGTTCGCAATTTCTGAAATATTTATTTCTGTCCAATAGATATTCAGGCAAAATGCATGTGTACTGTACAGTTCTGTGTCCATTTGCCAAAACAACCTAATTAATAACTTAAATTCATAAGGAAAAAGGACTCTAATTGTACTAGATTGTTTTCTTTTTTTTTTTAGGTCGACTTATGTTGTTTTGGCAAATGGCCACCAATTTATTTACATTAAATACAAAAAAAAAACTTCAAAAATTTAATATGGCACACATTCTCTAATGAAATTCGTTATCGCAAGAACATTAGAGAGGTCCAGACATACATACTCGTATAACCCAACAAAAAAAGCACTTGAATTTAAGCTTTTTTATAGAAACGTATCCGGAGGGTTAAAGGAAAAACCAAACGACAATTTCAAAATAAAAAGCTTTTTACTGTCTTCTTAACACTGAATCTTGAATCTGTTTCTAAGATTAATCCAAAGATCTCGATATTTATTTATTGTGCTCATTTGAGCTCCATTAATAATAAATAATATGTAATAAGATCTTCTCTGAAAATGAGCCATGCACTGTGCACCTCCACTAGAAAGTGCAATTAATGTAAATTTTGTACCAAATACGTGATTTTTGTATAGATTTTTTTGAAATATAAACTATACTCTGGCAACACTGTACATTCTGGCCATTTTATGTAACTCTACTAATATATATATGTGTGTGTGTCAGATGACAGTCGATTGAGTTAAGATGGCGAAGTGATTAATTAACTTCAATCGTATTACGTTATTTTGTTACTTATTCGTACAACGATGTGCCTTTAAGGTATTTTTGAAAACTTAGATTTTTTTTTCAGAGTTTTTCTGATATAATTCAGTAAGTGAAGATTTGGCAGTGTTAAAAATAAATAAAAGTTAAAAAAAAAATATTTATTAATACATTCTCGGCATAAATGTAGTTTTGCAGAATACTCAATTTTCTTAATATTGAAGATATGGTTTTGAAACTTTGTGTTTTTATCATATTTTGAATTTCCACCATTTTGGCCCAAAAAAATTATTGAAAAAAGTTAACCCTTTAAGGTCTACTTATACATTTTGAAAATGAAAATGGGCAAAGCTAGAAAGCTGAAATTTTGACAGTTTATTATGTAGTCCTGGACTCCTAGAGATCTCTATTGTTTTTGGAGTAAATCGGACAAAATGTAGGGGAGGCTGTGGTATAGTGGAACCTAAGGTTTTATCATTTATGTACTCGAAAAATAGTCGGAATGTAGAAAAAATAATTTATAAAAATGAAGTATTCTTTAATAGACCAAAAAGTTCCACGACCTATCGTTATGGCGCTGCAATCAATTTTATGTCATTTCTAGGGTTTTTAATCATTTACTCGAAAAGTATTTAGATTACGGAAAAAATGAATATGACGAAAATGATAGAGAATAAAAAAATTAAAATTTCATTAATAGACCAAAGAGGTTTCTTTAAAATAACTTGGGATCCAGGGGTAAAGTGCACAATTCTTGGCTGTTCCTATTTTCATACAAAAATTTAAATATTAAAAATTGCTTTTGAGACAAATATTCTTAGATGATTTTTGTTTAAATAATAATTTTGCGTTTGAGACAAAAAAAAATTTTGCTATCATTTCAAAATAGTCAAAAAAAAAATTCCTAAGAAAATCGAATTGGGCGTACCAAAATTGTGTCAAAATAAAAGTCACTTTATGGAAATCTTGTAGTAATTCTTGTACACTGTACTACAGTCTCCACTATTGGATCAATGATTTGTATAAAATTCGTTATACATACAATGAGATGTAACCGTGTAACATCATATCCCTAATTCCTTCCATTGTTTTTGTTTCTCAATTGTAATTAACTTGATTTGTTCTTACTGATTGAATTTTAGCAAAGCAAACTCATCGACATCTTGTAATCTCGTATTGGATCTGTCCCTTTCTCTCGTGATTTTTCGATTCTTTATTGGACCGAACATTGTGTAATTAAATGTTGACATGTACAAAATGTACAAAAATGTTTTAGAATTTTACGACATGTACTGCCTCAGGTGATAATTTTTGTAGTGTACACCTCTTGTCATTTCAATGTATAAAGAAAATCTATAATTCAACTCCTTTCTAATATGACAGGGATATAGACTCTGGTGCTCTAAATACAAGTACAAACACACACACACACACACACACACACACACACACACTAACACTTGAATTATTTATAAAACAACCCAAAGGCATGCGGAAATTCATCTTGTCGTGTTGTTGTAAAGTTATAAAGTGTACTTTTCATATATAAAATGCTAATGAAACGTTGGCAGGTATGAACAAAATAGGAACAATTAGCATTACTTGTCGAAGTAATACTGTGTCAAGGTAATTAGCGTCTCAACCAGCAAAATGTGCCACTTAACTGCTAATTAATTTTAATAAAATATTGGTTGGGATATGTTCTCCTCTTCCCAGCATCATCTTCTTCCTTCTAATTGTACAATTAAATGAGAAAAAAAAAGAAAAAAGAAAATTAAATCGCACCTCTGCAATGGTCTTGGCACAACATTTTTTAATTCCATCTCTTTGTTGGCGGCATTATTCTTTTCGGCAGTGTCATTACTGCTACCAGTATGAGCTCGGGATACTGGCAGGGTAGCCATATTGTCACCACTTTCAACATCAACCGTTGAAACTTTTACGTCTGGTCCGCCAACCATTTTTAAAGCTTTTTTTTTGTTTTTTGTTTTTGGTTGTTTTTTTTTTTTGTTTTGTTCTAAGTCAACACACAATAACACTTTTTACCCGATTCTATCACAATTTTCTTTGTACAAACTTGAAAGTTCACTTTTTGTTTTACATTTTTTTCTTTTTTTTCTTTCTTAGTTTTCTTTAGCTAAAATTTGGCACACATTTTCAAATGTTTTTCATTTGTGTTTAATTGAACATTATGGTTTTTCGGGACGAATATTCGTTGTGATATATTTCTGGAAAATTAATGAAACACCGGTTGGGTGTGATTTGATTTTAGATTTTTTTTTTTTTTTGTTTTTTTTTCGATTTGGTTCTCTTTGTATTTTTGGTCTATTTTATCGATTTTATTATTCGAAGAGATTAGTTTACTTAAATTATTAAGAAAATAGTAATTTTCGCGACAGAAACTGCGCAGTGCGTTTGTTTTTTGAACGAAAGAAAACGGTATAAGGGGTGGGGTCGTATAGCTACACGAATAATGATTGGCCGCCCGGGCGACCTAGTGACCTGAACTTATAGATAATTACAAAATATTATATTTCACAAATAATAGTTAAATAAATAAATAACAACTATGTAGGTACACATATGTATGTGTACAACAACAAATAATACATAAAGAAAAAATCCAAGAAGAAAAAAAATATCCCCGCCCTCAAAATAATTTCCCAATCGCTTTCAAATATATAGGTCAAAGCTCTCTCTCTATAATGGAACACAATAAAATCAGTCAGAAGGAATTTATGAAATTTTCATCACTTGAATAACATAAAAGGATGCGCCGATTATAGAACGATATGTTTATAATCTCAAGGACACTGGGGTTGACACAAATTCCCGAACAACAAAATAGCCCAACCAAATACAACTTTTTTTTCCTTTTTTTTTTTTTTTTTTTTTTTTAATTTAAACCAGTGAAAAATGTATTATCCTCGTCGCCACCACCACCGAAAAGCACTGAACTTATTCATGAACACGGAACTCAAACTATATATATGTTTGGGGTTGAATTCAGATCCACCATTTTTTTCCGTTTTTTTTTTCGTTCATAATGGGTAGCAGCGATAAGGTAATGTCGGTTATAACGTTCACCCCAAAGTTGTATATCAATAAAAAAGGGATGTGTGGACAAATTTTAATTTTTCTATGATCAACAAACACTTTCTGTTCACTTTGTGATCCGGTGCACATACAATTTACTTGATTTTCACCATGGACGGTTGGATTTTTTCGTTCTCGCAATTGAATTTTCCTAAATATACTGAAATGGTTTTGTATTGCGCGTCCTCAGCAAACAACTCGGTACATCGACTACACACTATACATCTCGGTTTGGTTTAGGATGGTTTTTTTTTTTTTTTTGTTTTTTTTTGGGAACAGGGAGATGAATATTGAGTTTGCTGAACAGAGACAACATTTTTGTATTAAACATCAAAATACATAGAATAATCAGGGATAGTGAAGGATAAGGAGTCACATTATAAATGGGGGAGTGAAATAGAAATAACACATCTCTCACAAATATGGGAAATTGGATGTATACGGATACAGAACGCAGAGATGCTGTGCAATAACATATATATGTATATACTAGTAGGGGTGTAAGAAACGCGCGTGGCTGACAGACTCACCCCTGCAAAAAAAAAAAAAAAAAAAAAATGTGCGAACATTTCGAGAGCATTTTTATTGTTCCCGTTATTGATCGATTTCGTTTTGTCCTGAATACCATCCATCCATATATACATACATATAAAGGACTTTTCAATCGTATGTAAAGCACATATAAGATGAGATGAAACGACACTCTATGCACAGCACATATATATTTATGTACCTCTACTATATGAAAAAGGTAGTTAGAAGTTTGTTCGCATTGTACTTTTCTTAGGGTTGAAAAGTCTTTATTCTATTTTATGTTGGGGCATGGTTTTATTACCCTTTTTGTTTTGACGCTGCTGATTGTTATTCTCAGTATATACACACAAACATACATAACTAGTGCAATGGGACTAATAGTACTTAAAAGTAACGTGTACACGTATTACCATCCATAATAAATATTCCATCTCGATGGTTGTAAATATCTAACGTATGATTTTCGTTTAGATGTATATGCACGAGCTTTGGGGAGCTCATTCATTTACACGCACAGCAAAAAGAAGAAAAAAAAATGGCTCCAGCGAAGGGCGGGAAAAGAAACACACACCGATATTAGGGTTTATAATCGCATTTCGGATATAATTTATTTAAAGATTTCGATTCAATTTGTATGCGGAAGGGTTGGATAAATTTTCTTAATTACGGGTAAACCAAAAATGATGTATTTATTCACCCTTAAACTCAAACCCCATTCAGTTTTACCAAAAAAAAAAAAAAAAAACGTAAGAATAATACGATGAGTTTGATATTGAATCAAAAATGTGTTTTTTATTTTGTAGAAATCCTTTGTGAACAAAAATTAGTTGAATTCTTTTAGTACAGTGGCGACACTGTTCGTAATATTTAATTTGTTTAGGGTCAGCAAATATCTAAATATTTTCATAATTTTTTTTTAATTTGAATTTTATACTAAAAATATTGCTCGATTGCAATGGAATTAATTGTTTGGGTGAATGCTACTTTATGGGACCCATGTTTTTTCGCCATACAAAAATGTGGGTATATTTTACATTGAAATAAGGTTAAAAAAAAGGAGGGCTTAAATGACAAATAACTATATATGGAATTTTGTAGGCAATAATTGTGGGCAGTTTTTAAAATTAACCCAAAAGATGTAACCCCCCTTCCCCTTATAGTTATGGCGACTGGAAATGTAAAAAAGTGTTTTCGCATACAAAATCAACAATTCAAAATTGAACCCCCTCTTCAATGGGTCGCCGCCTAAAAGTTTTGACACCAGAAATGTGTTGGGGGATAGTAAAACGACTTATTTCCCCCTGATGGGTCCTAATAGCTCCCGTAAAATAAAATTTTACCAAGCGTTTACTTTAAATTATGCTAGGCTTGCCAAAAATTTAAAAAATAAAAAAATGAATAAAAAAACAAGCCAAAAAAATGGTAAAGTTTTCTTCATTTTCTTACAGCATGAAAATAAGCAAAATGGCCAAACATATGTATAAATAGAAATTAATTATGCATAAGTTACTAATATATTACAAAAATGGTTGTACAATGGCGTCAAAGTTAAATTTACCTAATTAGATCAAAAATTACTCTCTTTCGACTTTACTCCGAACTTTAAAGGCCAAAATGATATCTGCATGAAATGCACTGACAGACAGTTGACGTAAATGGAATCACTATATAGAAATGAATGGACCGGGAATGGCGTTGGGCATACACAGATTGTCTACTTACGAGACCTTTTGTTATGTAGAGCGTAGGGCATATTTATCTCTATCATGAAGGATATGATAATGAAGATTCGAAAGTATATAGATTTTAAAATAATTATTGTTTTTATATTCTCGTCTCTGTCTGGCGTCAACGAATGAGCCGACAATATAAACTATAGTCCAGGCTCAAATGTAAGCAAAAAATAAATTTGATTGTTTGCAGTCGATATTTTGCTTATTAGTGTTGTCCTTTATGGATTACCTATTATTCTAACTATAAATCTATTGATATATGTATATATACTAACCTGTCACTAAAAATTACACTGTTAATTTATACACAAAAAACAAAATATTGTTGTTGAGTATTTTTTTAGTCTATTATTACTGTACTAATTGTGGTACTATTATTATTATTATTGAAATGAAAATAAAACAAAAATAGTAGTGACGGTTAGTGCATTATCTGATGTTGTTAGTGCTACAACAATATGTAAATAGTGTTATATCTCTAAGAAGCATAAGCACTAATAAGTGTCTAACCTTTTTTTCCTTTGGACAAAACATCCAATTTCGTATGTGCTGAAATTTGAAAAAAAGAAAAAAATAGTTTTTTTTTTGTTTAATTTTATTAATTTGTGTACCAATAAATTCAAAGGAAAATAAAAATAAGAAATTATTTTTTTTTTTTGAAAAAGCCTAATTAAGCAATTTTTTTTTTTTTTTTGGTTTTGTTATTTTTATGTTATGACAAATTTTACATAAAATAGCTTTAACTATTTTCAATAATGTCCTGTATAATTGAAAAATCATTAAAAAAAAATAAAGATAAGAAGAAGAAGAAGAACAGAAACAACAAAATCGCGTGATTTTCGTAAAACAAAAAAAAAACAAAACAAAAAAATATATCGAAATAAAACAAAAAAACAATTTTCTTACTTGGCATTTTTTGGTCTACGCGGATCTATTGGTTCATCGTCATATTCTAAACTAAAATCTTCTCCCAAATCTCGAGGCACTAGTGGTGTTCGTTGATGTGCTGGACTAGTATGGGATCCATATCCATCTGAGTTTAACTGTATTTTTGTTTTTGGAAAATTTTTCGTTAGTTTTTTTTTTGTTGTTTTATATTTAAATGTCAAAATTCATGCATAAAAAATAGGAAAAAATTAGGAAACATTTAGATAGATTTTGAAAAATATATTCTAACTATAGGTGACTACTTTAAAAATATATTTTCCATACTAAGTAATAATTAAATATTGCATAACATAAATAAGTTCATAAAAGTACCTATTAGTATTAAGTATGAGAAAATGCCGTGATTGGAGTTTCGTTTTTCTTTGTATTATGAGTGTATTTTGGGCTCTGACGTGTCAAAAAAATTTTTTTTTAATTTTTTTTTTTTTAAATTATAAAACAAAAATCCAAATTTTTTCCTTTGTGTTTGTTACATAATAACATTGTGCATGATTTGTATAATATGTGGGTAAGGATAAGGCAGATGACTCGTGTTAAAATTTTTTTATTTAAATAAAAAAAAAATAAAAACAAAAACCAACGAGCATTGCCCCTACCTTGACCACCGTTCCGACCTGATTGTTATCCATTTGTCGATTGTCAATAAGTTCGTCTCTATCTAGTGAACCTAATGCAACTGTTTCATTTGCTTGGCCAAGTAAACGTTCTCGCATTTCGTGAATGTAAGGACAACGCTGCATTCCTTTTGTGCTGTGCTCGTCGTCCTTCACGTACAATCTAGAAAGAAGAAACAAAAAACAAAAAAATATAGAAATGTAGTTGCCAGAAATTTTAAGAACACAAAATTATTTAAATTAAATTTCGACACAAATCCTTACTGAGTTTCTTATTTTTCACCAAATTAAGATTCAATTTACTTCATTAATTTTTTTAAATAAATTTTCTTTCCCAACAACTATCAACCAAAAAAATCTGAAGTGGCAGCATTATAGTAAGTTTGGGACAGTACAACTAATCCAAAATTTCGCTTATTTAAAAAAGAAAAGAAATATAATCAAGAAAAGGTCCCGTTTTAACCTTTTACCTAAAATATATGTATGTGTACATATCTACCCTCTGCTGATAGTCCATAAAAAAAACCCCAATTTTACATAAATCCCTTTTTCTACTGGCTGATACACTAATTCCCATGAATTTTTTATAATTCCCGAATTGAAATTTCTGTTTAAGTTTTGATTCAAGAAACCCAAAAGTCTATTATCCAATTATAATTTTTTTTTTTTTTTTTTTGAAAATCAGGGACAAGGGACATTCTTGCAAATAATTTCGTGTCTATTTTAAATTATTTTTTGTTTCGTTTAGGAAATTTATTAATTTTTTTTCACAAGGACTTAGATGCATTTGAAAATATATTCGTTTCTCGAAACCTTACAAATGCTCACCATTCCACTCTTTAAGCATTCCCATTTTTTATATAATTGCAACTATTTCACTCCTGCAGTCGATCTTGTACCTGGGAAATTATTTTTGGAAAAGTTAACCCTTTAAAGTCCGTCCATTTTGAACATGAAAGGGTTAAATGACCATTTTTTTTCCTTTTTCTTCCCATGGTTAGTTCCATGATAATGGGATCAATAATTCTCACGAAGCGCCACTGATTTAATTGTTTATTTCGTTATAGGAAAATTGGTGGTTGGTTCTCTTATCACGCATGCGACAAACTTGCGCCGTCAAAAGTAAGTAATATTTTTTTAACCCTGTAGATATTATGGGTGTTTAAATTATATGAATATTATGATTTTTCATAGAATAAAATGGGGACATTTAAAGTTTCTAGTTTTACGAGTTTTTCAAACTATTGAGCTTCCACGGACTAAGAAATTCTTGCTATTCGTGTTCATATTAAATTTTGACAAGACATTTTTGTCTATTAGCATTCTATAGTATTCTAAAAATAATATTTAAATCTAACCGCACACACGCACATTAATTTTCATTTGCATTTCCGGAAAAACCAAATTTATAACTTTATTTACATTTATAAGCTTAATCGACCCAAAAATCCTTCTTTTATTATTTTTGTATATCCAAACTATGCCTACTAATAAAAGTGCGTCTCAAAATCGACAATTTATGTTGTCCACATGACAAAATATTCTAAAAATATACAAAACTGCCAAAACAGACTGTAATTAATATCGATGTAAATCATCATGCATGAATAGGCTTTTAAATGGAACTAATGAAAAACAAATTTTCCCCCTAAAACCACAAAAAAAAAAAAAAATTATTACAAAACACTTTTTAATTTTTGTTTTAGTACACAGACAGACATTTTTATGTAAGTATATTGTGTGTAGTTATATTATGTACAGTAAACGTTCGAAAACATGAACAAAATACAGCCAGGCGTATTCATGTTTTCATGATTGTTCATGCTTTCAAATGAAAATTTCATTAGGAAAACTGCTACGTTTATTTCTTAGTAAGTGTAAGTGAAATTCAATTTATTCTACAATACAGGGGTTTCGAAACTTTTTAGCCTAAGGGCCACACTGACTCTCTCTCACTAAATTCCAACGGCCAAGACCTAGATAGCTAATAAGATCAATTTCATATTCCTTAATACTCATTGTATGGGAGGCCGTGGTACAGTGTGCACCTAATTTTGATATAAACCATTCAGTTACTCGAAAGATAGTCGTAATTTAGAAAAAATGAATATGTCAACAATTATAGAGAATACAAAAATGAAGATTTCATTCATAGACCAAACAGTTCCACGATCTACCGTTATAGAGCTGCAATCAATTTTATGTGATTTCTAAGGTTTTTAATCATTTACTCGAAAAATATTTGGATTATGGATAAAATGAATATAACGAAAATTATAGAGAATACAAAAATGAATATTTCATTCATAGACTTAAAAGTTCCACGAGCTACCGTTATGGCGCTGCAATCAATTTGATGTCATTGCCTCAGAATTAATTTGTAAAAAAAGCGTTTTACCATTAGTTTTGTCAAAAAAACACGCCCGATTTTATTTTGTTCATGTTTTCGAATGTCTACTGTATATATAATAAGCATATGTATAGCAACTATTTGAGAATTTATGCTACTACACAGCCCAGAGTAAATTAAGTTTATTTATAATTAGTTAAAAATTTACTGCCAATATTTTACAAACACATTTCTCGTTATTTCATTTTATATTTCAATTAATGTTTATATAAAAAATGCCTTGGAAAATTATTTAAAGCAATGGAAAATGGGGAAAAAAAAATATTTTCCTCATCATATAGTAATAAAAAGTGATTTTCACATAAATACACAAGAAAAAAACAAACATTCGAATCATCTTGAGTCACTGTATGTAATGTGTACATTTAAAAACAACCTGTAGGTATGTTTAAATTTAATGGAGTAATTAACAACTCAAACACCTTGTGTACTAACCAAAAAAAATAACAAAAAAAAAAACATTTACAGTACTGTGTGCCAACAAAAAAAAAACATTATAATTATAAAATCCCAAAAGTGACATTACTTCTCAATTAATGACATCCTTTAGTCTCTAACTTTGTCCGCAACAATTTTGGGATTGAAAAATTCCAATAAGAAAAGTCCTCTGTCGTGTATTATCCTGAATTATATGCGTATTTTGATGATTAGAATTTCCCGAAACAGATGTTTGCACTTCATTTTGTATTTAAATACTGAAATTATTTTACAGAGACCGCCTGTTGATGTTATATAATAAAATATTGAGAAGGCAAAAAAAAAACAACAACAACAACAACAACATTTTTATTTTTGGATTATTATTATCAAAGTGATGGAAGCAAAAAAAAAAAAAAAAAAGATTCTTAAAATATTCAAACATTATGGTAATCCTCGTGTCTATAGAAAGCAATAGCAATACACACTACACAGCCATTTATGTATATTTGATGAATACAATAAATTTATTATTATTTTTAAATTTGATAGACTTATCAATCTTAAAGAGAAGATTAGAGTTGTGCAGTTTTGTTTCATTTACATAAATTGTAGATAAATTTAATATTTTTTTTTTCTTCATCTCTTTTAAAGACGATTTAATATGAAAATAATCGAAAATGTTCTTATAAGCCAATTTGTAGATAAATATTTAAATTTCTTAGTTAATTATTCATTAATAAAACATATTGAGTTATATGATTATCGATGGTACTGTACATATAAGTAGCTGTTAGGTCATTCCCTATTTGGGGAGACCGAAACGCATTACAAAACGGATTAAAATCATTATCGAAATTATGTCATTGTGGCAATTAAAAAAAATAAAAGATATTAAGACTTTAACCTTATTACACACAAACACATTTATGTATAACTATGTAAGTCCAATATGTATTCGCATACATCGAAGCAGTGGTGTAGCTAGAAATGTTGGGCCCTAATGCAAATGTTCCTCAGGGCCCCCCTTTCCTAATCAAATAACTGTAGTAATTTCAATTTTATATTTTGGGCCCTCACTTAAAGTTTTCTTTTTTTTCTATTTTTCTAAGGGTAAAATTTTCAATCTAAAAACAAAAAACATTTTATGTCTTCCAAGGGCCCTTAAATAAAGATTCAAGAACAACACCAGAATACAGACGGGAGTCGACTCATAAAGGAACGTAAAAAAAAAGGAAAATACAGTTCAGACTTCTTCGTCTTTTTTTTAAAAAAAATCATTGTAAAATGAGAAAATCCTCTTAATGAAGAATAATTTATTGAGGGGTGTAACATGATTTAGACCATAAAAATTAATGTATAGTAAAATTGCAAAAATAATTATTTATTCCTGTCAGAAATTTTAATTTCCTTATCACAAATTAATTAAATCTATCACTATGTGACCTCAGCAAACTTCCTTCTATTGCTAACAATTAAACAAACATTAAGAAAATTGCATTCTAATGGCTCTATTCATTAATTAACCTTTAAAACATAACATCCATCCATACCTATACATTATAATTACACCTGTTGAACCTATCTATAAGTAAAAGTACTAAGTAATGTGAAAAAAAAAATGTCAATCAAACAAATTAATTGATTCTGATTTGGAAGTGTACCCACTCGAACGCACATATGGACATTTTTGACAGACAACCTAAATTATGTAAGACATATCGGTTTCCATGTATGTATGCGTGAATAAAAGTTCATGAGCAATGTTTCGCTATTTGTTGTCGTTGTTGTTGTTGTTGTTGCTTGAATTATTTATTTCAATGCGATATAACCTAGTCACCAAATAGGTTTATAAATAAAATATTGCCGTGTTGTTGTTGTGTGTATAAAATTTAAATTAAATTATTTTTGAAATTGCATATTTTATTATATTATTTGTTATATTCATATACAAATGTATAAATATAATTTGGTCAAAGACAGACTATCGTATGTTCAAATTTAAAAACGCACAAATACAGTTGGTCGATGATGTTGAATGCATTTTAGTGCATCCGGATCATTCGCAAATATAAACGTCACATTCTTAAGAAAGTTCAAAATTGTGTTACTTTTTAAAAAAAACCACCGGTCCATTTTCTTCCATCGAAATGACGTAAGTTCTATTTTTTTAATAGTCCCATGGTATTAAACAATCTCACTGGTTGTCATATCTTTTCGAGGGTTTATATCAAAATTAGGTGTACATTGTTGTACCACAACCTCCCCTATACCTTGTCTGACTTGCTCCAAGGTTTCTAGCTTCAGCCGTTTTGCCGGAATCTTGATCACGGACGAATGGACATCTATATTTCGACATAGAATTTCACGAGAAAGAGATTCTCTGGTCAAGTCTACATTTAGACGTTTTCCGTCCGAATTGCGTTCGTCACACACACTTAAGATATGGTTTTGATAAATTTGTTTTTTTGAATTTGAATTTCCAGCATTTTTTGGCAAATAATTTTTTTTTGAATAAAGTTAACCCTTTAAGGCCCACATATTTTCAACATGGGAATGGGTTAACTAAAAATTTTCTAAAATCTACTCATCATTCTTAGAATTTAAATGTAAATGCTTTTGTAAATTTTTAATGTTTAGAAAACGTTAACCCTTTAAGGTGCAAACGGTGCCTTTAAGTTAACTTTTAAAAATATATTTTTATATTTTTAACCTTTAAAATACGGAGTCTATTTTTGAAACATAAAGTCTGGAGTGGGGTAACTAGCAACTCCCACGCAAAAAGTTTATTATTATTACTATGAAAAAAGAAAAAAACTATTTTTAATTTTGGGTCCCCCGCTCCGTATATTAAAGGTTAATCCATTAAATACATTAAGAATGTCTCCCTGAACAAATTTAATTGAATTTTAATTTGTTTTTTTTAATTAACGCTTTTATGCTTAAAATGTATGGATCTTAAAGGGTTAACTTTGATACTATATTGTATTGTTACTATTCTTCTACCCTTCACATTTTTTGTTTTAATATTTTAATTTCGCAACATGGTTATTTCCAACCATTTAGAATTTTATTAGACCAACAAAAAAAAAAGTCATGCAATAAAGGGTTTTATTAACAATTACGTTAGTTTACGTCTGACCAACAATTTTTTTTTTGTATATTTTAAAAATAATAAAATCAACATGGTGCGTGTTTATTTTCGGTTTGTTGTTATTGAAAATTCCTACGATTGGTTTTTTTTTGTTAAATTCAGACTTTTAATAATTAAATAAATAAAAAAAAAAAAACAAAAAAAAACAAAACGGAACTGGTCTTTACCTTAGACAATAATCTGAATGTTGAATCCCAAGTAGTGTTGCTTACATCTATCTAGATGTGTTTGTATTAAAATCGTTACCGTTCTAGTTATATCTTGGTTTTTGTTATTGATTGAATGATTGAATGATTGAATTATTGAAGAAAAACAACAAAAACAACAAAAACAACTGGGTCAAAATTGATGTTTGTGTGCATGAATGAGCTGTGACCTGACACTGTACGTGTACATATGAACAATAATTTTCCCGCACATCTATTCATAAAGTTATTTTTGAGTTTTCACAATTTTTCATTTTCATAGATTTTCTTACGAATTATATTTTCACTACACTTCATTCAATTCAATAAAACTGTTTCTCGGACAAACTATTAGTCAGTCAACAACAAACACACACTGCATAAAATACACGGAGACGTTACATTGATGAGACTTTAGCAGCCAAACTAAAAACTAAATTTCTTTATTAAATCGAAGAAACTGCGAAATGATCTCTGGCAAACTCTTGTCTACTCAAAACTAGCTATATAAGATTTTTATGTAGTTTTTTTTTTTTTTTTTTGTGAATTTGTGGTAAATGTTACGGAGATAATATAAAATCTGAGATGGTTTGTATTATCTTGTTGATGTACGATGAGATTTCAAATAATTTTTTTTTTCTTTCTTGTATTGTGTTCTACAGACATATAACTAAATATACTAGGTATATAAGTAAGTAAGTAGGTAGTAGAAGAGATGTCAGTGTTCATTCCATTATTGGATGTTGAGGGAAAGAAAAAATCACGTATTGTACCTACAATCGTGTATAGGCTCTGTTGGTATATATTTTGGTATACAGTAGTGGAGATGTAATCAATAGGAAGAACAAATAAATTGGAGCATTAAACCCCGATATACATAAAGTAAGTAGTTATGTACATAGTCATGTTAGGTTAAGGTTTGATTCTGTTCTAATTCTGATTCTAATTTGGTACTGGTTGGGAATAAAGAACATTTATAAATTGAGATGTAATTTTTTGTGACAAACACTTACAACTTTAAGTCTTGAAGTAAATAGAATTGGCATGAAGTTTTTTTTATATACTATAGAATTCAAGCTTAAATCATCACCTTGATGGAGTTTCTAAATCCACTTTAAGAAAATTGTATCTATCACAGGTCCTAGGATACGTCTTAGAGAATTTTCCTTTTAATAATATTTAGTCTGTATTCTGTCGTTCTTTTTGATTGTTAGAGTTTCAGATGGGTCCTAAGTGACTTTTTTTTGTTTGGTAAATGGTATTTAAATGCTATCATTTTAAATAAATAAATATCTACCATTGACGTGCATAGCATCTTTTCTTGGGGTGTTTTGAAGTAATATAGTCATAATAAAAATGATACAATTTGCCTTAAAAACCTCACTTCAGATAAGTAACATAAAAGTTATTGATTAATATAAAAAAATCATTTAGCTCAATTTTTGCGTTGTCCCGGCGTTCGTTATCCTAATGTAATTTAAAATAGGAATGTAAATAACAAAAAATGTCATCAGACATCGTATCTGTGATAAAGCGAAACGATCAGTTTGTACTCTCTTAATTAGTTCTACTATAAAATAGAACCATAACGTACTATATTGATCTGTGTGATATTTCTTAACAACATTTTTACCACATTACTAATACATTGAAATCTGTTTTTGGGTGGTCATTTTTTGTGTGATTTTTTTTATGCGGTATTGGATTAATGTCCATCGTTTTTTTTTATAATTACGTTTAGGTTTATTACTTATTTTTGGGTTGTCGTTTTTTGTACAACTTTTTTCTATTCGGTCCCTATCGACCGCACAAAAAGAGGTTTGACTGTACACCCATCCCTCGATTTGCACGGTATGATATGATTCTGTTACAAAGGAGAACAAAAAGACAACCTATAGCATAATATTCTACATTTGGTACTGTCGTAGTTAACAGGTACTGTGAACGACTAGAAGACGACGAGAGAACGCCACTGATACCTACATACATACTTATATATATAAATATTTTTCTCTTAATAGCGTACCGTTTTGTATGGATAAAAATCACTTTGAGAAATATTTTCTTGAGAACTAGGCCGGTACTGTGTTGATAATTTGGCCGGACATGTATTGTACTTAATATTTTAATTAAAAATCTTGGGAAAATTTTATCGATTGCCTTATTTGATACAATCAGCCCATCATGCAATTTATTTAAATTTCATTTTCAATTCTATAAGTATATATAAGTAACCTATGTATACATATATGTACAATATTGTCATGCTTGACAAAGGATTGCGTGCTTTTCAACATATTTGGTTAGCCTCTCATCTCTATTGTGTCTCCATTGTGATTTGTTACCATTTAGGAACAGTTTGACGGCGACCTGTCATCATAAATCAATTTCAATAATTTATCCTAATCATAGGAGTATCAAAACAAATTAGTTACCCGTCATATTACACTATAACTATACCAACTAAACATTATTTATAAGGAACTGGTGCCATTTCGTGATATTCTCTTTCTGATCGAAAATTATTTCCAAAATATTACAAAATCCAATTAAAACATTTTTCCATAAAACTAACTTCTGGAGCCGGAGGAAGAGGGTAATGAAAATAAAAACAAAAAAAAAGCGAACATTTGGCCTTGTAACAAATAATCATAATTACGTTCAATAAACAGAAGAATTTATAGATCAAAGTCAGAAAAATAAAGCCAGTCGGGCACCAGGAGAGCCGTAAAAAAACAGCATTTTTTTTGTAGAAAACCATTACCTAACCAGTGTTCACCCATTAACATTTCAGCAACTCTAATTGAAGATTACTCAGAGATTTTTTTATTTTTTTTTTTTCGGGTAATCTCATTAAACATATACATACACACATACCTACATATATTATGTATACATACACCATATGTTTATGTACATTTTGACACTTCTATGTTTTAAAATAAAATTTTATGGACGAGATTCATAGATTGGAAATAGAAATACGCACGCAGACGTTCTAATTGGATTTTTATTAATTCGTGAATTACAGTCAAACAGTACATTATGATTTCAAAAATATGTTACGCAATTGAAAAAGAAATAATAAAAAAAAATTGCAAATAAAACTAAAGAAAAATTTCTTTTAAATGATCGGGGGTCAAATGGGCAATTAAACAAAAAAATGTCGAGTGTTATTAAATTTATTTTATGTACTTATGTATCAAACGAAAATATGGATTTTTTGTTTTTAAGTTTAATGTTCTGGAAAAGTTTATAATTGGCAGTGGTAGCCAAACATCAATTTTAAACCTATTCCAATAGTCATTCATTTGTTGTGGCTGTGATGTTTCGGTTAAATTGGTCATTCAACACTATTTTCGCCTAATATTTCAGTCCTTTAGGGTTATATGAATATTTTAGCGGGTGCCAGACATTTTATTGTCCGCGCAATTTATCGCAGAGTATTTGATCGTAAAGAACATTGTCCGAAAATATTTGTGGAAACAGGACGGTGTGGATAGTTTTCCGTATATTTTGTAATAAAAAGTTTTTTGATAAAATGTTTGCGATAAAGGAAGGTATATGCTTACGATAAATTGTCAACCCATTTTTAGAGAGTTAAATTGGTCATTCAACACTATTTTCGCCTAATATTTCAGTCTTGTAGGGTTATATGAATATTTTAGCGGGTGCCAGACACTTTATTGTCCGCACAATTTATCGCAGAGCAATTGATCGTAAAGCATATTGTTCGAAAATATTTGTGGAAACAGGACGGTGTGGATAGTTTTCCGTATATTTTGCAATAAAATGTTTGCGATAAAGGACGGGATATGCTTACGATAAATTGCCAACCCACTTTTAGAGTCGCGATCGGAGACATTTCATTATTTTGTTTTGAGTCATATATGGAAATTATGTTTGATAGCCGGAAATTATACCAACCGAAGGAACGAGAAACATTTCTAGCGTTAGATACAAATAAAACTTTACACCCTACCTGTGATGATGAGATACTATTCCGAACCCTGGTCGGCCATCGACCTTTTACTTTCTTTCCGGGAGAACACTTCTTTTGAATGAAATGTGCAGATAAATAACATAAATTTTTAACTTGAAACAATATGCCTAAATATATGGCCAAGTAGCAAGCATAAAGAAAAACTTATAGAAGGTTAGCAATTCTTTTAAAGCTCTCCCTCTTTCTGGTCTTGCAATCTTATACCTACAATTCTAATAAAACATGATGATGAAATGCAATAAAATTTTAAATATAGGAACATTCGAAAAAACAACTCTCATAATTTACTTAAAAGCAAGGAAGAAGATACCAACTCTTTCAGATTTATGGGTTCCTATATCTTATTCAATATGCAACCTTTTTTTCCGTATAAACTAAGCTGAGTTGAAATTCAATTGATTTTATTTAGAAAAAAGGGTAAGCTTTTTAAGCTCACTAAGGACGTTGTTAATAATTGTAAATTGTATCGTATAATTTTATTAAAATCTTGGTTGCTCCAAAAAACCAGTAGGGGAAAAATAATTGGTTACGCTGATTATAATATACCCTTATGAGTATTTGTTTTATGACTTTACCTACATTGTATCTACATTTTTTTTTGTACAACAAATAATCAATTAAATACCCTAGAAATGGCATAAAATTGATCGCAGCGCTATAATGGTAGAACGTGGAACCATTTGTTCATATTAATCTTTTCCGTAATCCAAATAGTTGTCTAAGTAAATGATGAAAAATCCTAGAAATTATAGAAAATTGAATGCAGCGCCATAACTGTAGGTCCTGAAACTTTTTTGTTATATGAATGAAATCTTCATTTCTTTATTCTCTATAATTGTTGTCATATTCATTTTTTCTATATTCCGAATATTTACCCAAGCCTCTCCTATGTCCGATTTGCTCCAAAAACAGTTTGAGTGAAAATTTCACGAGAAAATTGTGTTCTACAATGATTTTCAAGGGGCGTTTTAAAAACCTCGGCCAACTTTAAAAGAAAAACCAGGAAAAACTAACTTCCGCATGAAACATTTTTGCAACATTCGATTTATTAATTCATATAAAACTATCGCCGCGTTTCATCTTTTTAATATCGAGAGTGGAAAATGGTTTTTTTTTTCCTCAAAATTACCACAAATCATCGTGATTTATCATTTCTGTAACCTCTCCAAAGGAAAGTTCAAAAGAAAAAAAACAAAAAAAAAATAATAAAGAAAAAACACCAACCAACCGAACAGAACATTTAGTAAATCATGTCTTTCATTATTTTACAAATTAATCTAATGCTGTTATGCCATTAATCAATTAAAATATGTTAATAGTTAGTTGGAGTGAATCAAATATATGTGCAGAGATATACAAAATATCTGCGTTAAATAATCGGCGTCGTTGATGTTTTTAGCTTTTGATGAAATTTTTCGTATATTACAATTTCTTAATGATAAAATTGATCGATTGATCTTGAAAAAATCAATAACACCAAAATCCATTTTTTAATCGACATCGATATGAAAACGGGTGATACACACAAAAAGTGGTTGATACGTGGTTTCCTTTCTAGACCGACCATATGCAATGTACAGATTGAACATTTCAGATAAACGCCACTGCATTTTTAACATTTTTATTAGATACGAGTATCCAAAAGTTTTTTTTTTTATATCCCGTCCACACATCTATTAAAAATTCTGTGGTGCATATTTGAAAACAAATATAATTGAAGTACCTACGTGATTAATTTTTTTTCGTATTTAGCGAGATATAAAAAACATTTTTTTTTCTTTTAATGAAATAGACTATAACAAAACAAATTTACTCATAATTATATAGTTACCAAGTTTTTTTTATCCCATTTATCATCTAAAAGTCACAACTCGGGTATCGTATTTATTTCAGGTTTAATTTTTTTTTTTTCTTAATTTATACTCGTACACAATCAAGTGCATAATAACGAACCTAACGGAAGGAACGGAGCTCCATAATTGGTTACGCGGTACAAAAGAATTTCTTTTAATGGCAAAAAAAAAATTATTATTGTAAAGCCTACAAAACTATATACCAGCAAGAGAGATCGCAACTATTATAACTATGGGCATAGAATCACGATGATGGTTGGAAAAAATAAAATGTTTTCTATTCGATCTAGGGTTGCCAACATGTTGTTTGTTGTTGCGTTCATTCATGTAAGCAATACGTACATTCAATAGAGGATAGAGAATACCTTGAACTTTCCGGAATTATTTGTAATGCACGGATAATAATTTGTGCATGGGATCATTTTTATCTGAATTAAATTGTCGTCGTGTTTATGTGCAGGATAATTGGAAAACATTATCACTGCAAGGTATGAGTTATTGTATGGATGAAATCATTGAGGGATAAATGTTTTCAGCATTAAAAGTTATCTAGCTTGAATTATAAGTGATACAAATATGCAGAACGTAAAAAGTGTTTCCTCAATGCTGGCAACCCTCATCCAACAACTGAATGATTAAAAAACTTTTCTTTTTTTTTAAAATATGAAATGCATTCAGAAAAGATTTCTAGTTCTGTTTGTGAAGGCATCACCCTTTTCTATTTTACCTATGTTCATTGTTCACCTAACAAATAGATATGTTGTGACTGGGGCAGCCTGTTATTTATGAGGTCACTGCACGCCATCCACACGGGTATAACCCTATAACAGGTGGTTACCAAGGTGACTATAGCGGAACGATACTATATAAATACCAGAAAATGTTTAGTATTGGAGTAGAACACATATACTGTCATAGTCCCCATACAAAATATCCATTCAGTACAATGGGAACTCTTCTAATATGAGAACATTTATTGTACATGATGTGACATAGAAAGCCCAAGTTCACAGTGACTGGTAATTTTATGTTCAAAAAAAGCTTCAAAACATGATTTGCCAAATTTTATGTATTTATAGGTAGAGTATAGAGGAGGTTATAGATAGGAACCGTATGCGTACACATTTTGTTTACATTGTTTCGGTTGAGTTAACTTTTGGTTTGCTAGATTTGGTTACGGAGATATTACATAAATATCGCATTTTAATGGCCTGTCTATAACATTCTGGTTTGGAATATAATTATAGGAAATGTTGTTGTTTTTGTGGAGGGGGGTTTTTTTTTCTTCTTTCTGTTGCTGCTGCTATAGCCCCGCTGCTGCTGTGGGCCGATGAATAGTAAAATCTGAATGTCAAACGGCGGACAGTGTCCATTTAAATTGAATGACTTTTTGGTTATAAATTATTCAAAACTCACTATATCGCATATTACAATAAGAAGTATAGCCATTTCTCTTGTAGGTACGCAGTTGGTATATTTAGATAACAATAGAAATAGATATTCTACAAAACATAACTATTTTGGGTGATAAACTTTATGTACCTACGTATACACTTAAGTAGTACTTACTTCTTTAATAATATGCACCCTTCGATAGAAATGGATATACAAACATTGAGAGCATTATTTGTGAAAGGAAATTCACTTTTATCGTATTTTTTACGGGCCATTAGAAATTTGTTTGTCGCTTCAACGACGCCATAGCCTGTGAGTGCAGATAACGACATTTTGTACGTTTTTGTTTTATTTTTTTTTTTTTGCATAAAATATTTACAGCAATTTTCTATTATTGTCTCTTATGTTTTTTATGTTTTTATGTATAAGAAAAGAGTGTACATATTTGGGGTCAATGCTTTCTTTTCCATATTAACACTTTTAGGTAAAACTCACCTGAAATCAATTAGATAACTGGTTCAAGTTAGTGCATTTATTTTCTAATTGGATTTTTTTTGCTTTGAATAACATTTTTTAACAAAATTCTACTCAAAAACAACAATAAAAATCGTTATTTTAACATAAGTGAAACCATTTAGAAGTAAAATATTAGTTTCGTCTAATTCTTATGAAAAATTGGTCTAGCTGCTAGACCATTGGCGTCCACATTTTCTATTCTTACGGTATTTTGAAGTGGATTTATTTTGTCTAAAAAATCAGCAAGAAAAAATAAATTGAATTAAATATTAACAACTAGACGCTAAACGGCAGGACTGATGAAGGACCAAAAACTGAGCAATTCATGCTATTTCTGGAGGTATTTCTGGTAATTTTTCCGACTTTTGTTTTGCACACATCAATTTCAGGTCTACAGATCTATAAGACGCTAACTGATAGTGCCATTAGAACGGCCACCCCTTAAAACCCTGACATACCAATTTTCATAAAAATTTAAAGGAAAAATCCTTAGTAAGTTCGTTTTCTGTAACATCCCTCAAAACTCCTACATACCAATTTTCATGAAAATATCTTGATAAATAAGGAAGAAAAAATCTTTATAGAATAAAATCTGTTTGAAAAAAATCAGTTTAGAAAAAAATCTTTATAGAAAAAAATCTAGCTAGAGCCAGGTAAGAAGGGTTCACGAATTGGTTTTTATGGATAGGTAGATAAAGGATAGGACTATTTAAAAATAATTTAGGGATCATATAATACCAAACTTTGAGGGGTAGTTAGCAGGTCAAAGATCAGCAAATTTACAAAGTCGAAAAAATTGCACCAAAATGGCTCTAGAAAATTGCAGAAGTGGAAAATCGAAAAATCCTCTTGGTGTCTAATAGTCTTAGGTGTCCTCTATCTAACAAAAATATATTTACCTGGGTGGCACCACTCACCTGAGCTACGAGTATGATTTCATGACAAAATACCGAATTCACTGTTCGAGGGTTCTAAAAATAGTAAAAATGCGGGATTTTAAGTCAGGAAAAAACTATTTTAATTGACAAACATGGAAGAGTATTTATAACTGATTATTTAGCTTTAAAAAAATGATGCGTAAAGTTTCGTCAAAATCAGTCGAAGGAATTGGGGGTCAGTCATTAATGTGTTCAAATAATAAAAATATGTCAATTTTACTACATTTTTACCACGTAAATAGTTTTACTCAGTCATAACGTTTAAATGACGTCAAAATTACCGTTACCATTCTTTGACTATAATTATTAGTACCATATAGTCACTTGATGGTAAATTAATGGTTGAATGACTTGAAAATGCTGCTTGGGAAATTTCAACTCAAATTAGACTTAAAAAAGGTTATTTAAATACCAACCACATCTCAATCGATTAAATGAAATCAAAATACAAAACTGTATCAATGTCACCGGAGAAATGAGATCTAGATTGTCTTAAAGAACATAAAAAAAAACATCAAACTTCTTGACAAAGAAATAAATTTTCGATTTACTTACCACTTTCAGTGATGGCACATATGTTTAGATAATTTTTCCATCCATAAGTTAATCCGGATGTTTATTCAACCAAGGCGTATACCAAATATGTGTAATAATCCAGAAAGCGATTTAATGAAAACTCTTAAGACAATTTCATTTTTGTGGAGTCTTTAACAAAATAAACAACACATATAATGTGTGAACACTGTTAAAACACACACAACACTCAGTGTTTATTTGTAGACAGTACCACCAGAGAAGAATACTTACAAAAAAACAACAACAACAACAACAAACAAACCACAGTTAACCAATAAACAGTCACAATTCAATTGCTACGAATAAAAGTTGAAGTCACTGTGTCACTAGAGAGACAATATGGAAAAGTGTGTAGATATTTACAAACATCAAAATATTACTGAAAATGCATTTTTCCTCGTCGCCATATAGAAACGACATAAACAAACACCCGTCAATCATACAATTCGTGTGGCACACGACGTTCGATTTTTGCAACTTCGCCGAAGCGTCCTTTATTTTGTATGAAACTGCCACCCACAATCGTCTGCTAAAATAAATTATTCCCACAGCAACCCTAAAAGATCACTTCAATTAAAATTACATTACAACCCGATCGGTTCACAGTTCGAATATTATTCTAGTTTTTTTCTTTCTTTTTTTTTTCTCGTCTTATACTCCGAATTATTTTCTTATTTCCACTTCACAACAATATTGCATGTTGACTAAACTATTCTACTATTCTACAAACACTACGACGACCCCATAGCACTGAGAGTCAATATAACGATGATGATGTGAGTGGGAAATCGGAAAAATCATGAATCCGATCTTTATACCATTCTGTGTGTGCGTCGAATATGTGTGTGTGTGTGTGTGTGGGTGTGTGTTAATGTGTGTGGCCATTAAAATGGATATAAGCGTGGCATAAAAATCTTCTATTGAGGCCAGGTACAGAAAAAAAAAATAGGCAACGGCGCGGCAAAGGAAAATTTGTATTTTTCGTCATTTTATTCAATTTTCTTCTCTGTATTGGGATGTGCTATGTTTGCATGAAAATCTCGGCAATTTTGCTGGTATTGGTGTGTGGTGAATAAACTTGGAATATGGAAAAAAATAGCGCGGCGCACTGTTGAAATTGTGGCTCATCACATTGGATTTTGGGAGTTGAGGTTTTTTTTTTGGTCGATTGTGAGCCTATATCGGACATATGGTTGTTTATGGTTCGTTCATCATTTGGCGTCTGTTTACATTATCTTGGCTTAATTTTGTAGCTTAAATGAATGGAATTGCATGAAATTAAATTGTCTGTGCTATACTAATGTAGGTGTGTTGGTTAGAATAAATAGCCCATAAATAAAGATTAGCAATATGAATTTAAATTGACAATTTTTTTGTTTTTTTTTTTTTTGTTGTTGGCTGATTGATTTTTGTTTTGGAATAAATAAATGATTAAATTGACATCAACAAATGTTATGCCATCTCTAAAATAAAATGTCTGATAAATCACATTGATGGCACAAACATGTTAAACAGTAAGAGGAAGTGACTTAATTGAATTGTTCAAATACATTACTTACTCATTTATTTTTAATTTATTTTAATTTAATCATTACCTCAATTATTTATGTGCCCGCAGCTAAGCAACTAAAAATATTTTTTTAAAAAAAAAAAGATCAAAAAACCGACAAATAATTCTTGTAGAGCGGAAGATCGCCAGTGTTCTCTCCATACATGATAATAATAGAACTTAGAACTGATGTTTAATGGACAATCTTACCATTGAATTATTCACAATTTATTTTGTGGGCAGGAAGTATTTTTGGATGTTAAAACATTTAATAGGGTTTCGGTCGTACAATTGTTGCCAGTACAATTTATCGATTGTAATCTTGAACTATCTGGACTTTGCTGATGAGACATAGTTTTTGGCACAGTGGTTTTTGGACTAATATTCTAAAGGATTCCAACCATAAAAGGCCTAATTACATTTTTTTTTTTAGTTTATTTCATTTATTGAACATTGTGCATAGCGGAATCTATCTTAATAGAAGTTCTGACTGAAAAATATCGATTATAAAATATTTTTTCTGAAAAATTGCTAATAAAAAAGCCTATCTACAAAATTCTACATAATAATAGGCTCATACTAATTATAAAAAGGCTTATCTATAAATATTACATATAAAAGTTCTATGTCCAGTAACGTAGCGTGGGTTTTATTTTTGCCTATGTGATGTACCTCTGGAATTCCTACAATAATCCGTATAACTTCTTTAATTATTGAAATATTTTCATAAAAATAATCTTGTTGCAAGGAAAATTTTATTTTCAATCTTTTTTGCCATATAAATTTTTTTCGGTTTTCTAACAAAATATTGAGAAAATCATCAAAATGTGCAACTTCAAACTGGGTATTCTGCAAGCTTAATTATCC
>JANSTT010014653.1:0-22193 GCA_026745375.1 Platyura marginata | reverse complement strand
TATAGAGAGAGTAGTACATAGTATAAGTAAAGTTTAATGGAAACTTAAATAATTAAATTGTAATTTGATATAAACTTTGGCAAATGTTTGCACATAATGTAGAGACGAGCATCGATATTTGAATTCTCTCGGTAAGTAAATAAGCAACAGCAATAATTACTGTTTGTATATGAAACCACGTTATCTACTAATAGGCATCATCTTCATCCTCATCACATACAATAAGATACAATAAGAAGGTAAAACTGGCATACGTTTTTTGGAAGTTAAGTTGTGAGGGAAACATTTCGACATTGTTAAAATTGAATTAATGTTAAGCTCCTGGTTGTACGCTAATTGGCTTTCATACAGATATTATAGATTTTTGTAAGATTTTTTTTTTTATATTAGTAGGAAGTAGTTGAATATTTCATTAGTTAACATTGATTGTATTGATGTGTTAATGATAACAGATGAGCTAATAACGTAAATAATGTTTCCCTATAGTTTTCCTTCTATAATTGCCGTCTATATGTCAAGAAGATGTTAGAACTGTAGTACATACTTCATTTCAATTTTGGACGTATACTCTCTATGGTGATTTTGTTCTGGACCACCATTTTTCTGAAAGTTCTGAAGCTTCTATCAGAAATTATAAAAGAAATCAATTAAAAGTCATGAGTGTAATAATAAAACTGTCCAATTATTAGTCGTTCTTCATAATTGAAAGGCTTTCCAAACGTCTTTTTCTTTACTGCGTGCCATTTTGGAAAACAAAGTAACCACGTCCTTGATTTAAGTTGCCTTTCAATATGTTTTGATAAAATCTTAACATGACATGATTCCAAGAGATATACTCCATAAACACATTTTCATCCTACTTATAGTTAAATGTAATTAATTTTTTCATCTTGGTGGTTCTCGTTTTTTTTTAAGATTTCTCAAGACTAACCTTGCTTTACTATTGCTCATACCTCATACTGTGCTTGTTCCATTTTCTTCGATGATCAGTTATTCCGTCGATTCCCTATTTTATTATCACCGAGTTTATATCAGAAATTCACTAATCATTGCTATTAATTTTAAAATAAAACACAACTTTATGTTAAAGTAAATCTCAATGGAAAGAAAACGAAGTCACAATGTGAGTCAAATTGAGTTCACAGATATTTTTTTTTTTTATTTTTAGTCAACCAAGATAGCGAACAGGTCCATGTCTTTTTTTGCATCATTTTCGAAAATTCTCTCTCTCGATTTTACTGTAAACGTCATTTCCTTCCGGTTTGTGATTTTTTATTATAAATTTGTGTAGTGTATCTAAAAGTGCATAATTTTTATAGTGATTTTAATATTTATTGTAAAACCAACATTAATGTAAAATATGTTCAGAAAAACCATCTAGCTTCAAGTGCAGATAAAAGAAAATAAATAATTGGCACCAGTCGAAGTATTTGTTCGAAGTTATAGCAAAAACGGTAATAACCTCAAATAATTTTTTGTTTTTTTAATTAAAATTACTATTAATAATTGTATTGAAAAAAGAGAATTTAGCATAATACTTAATAGTCGGAATTATCCACTGTCAACATTTCCATGAAATTGAATATGAAATTATTGGAGACCATTTAATAAAGATTTAAGAAGGCCTAAAAATGACTTCATAAATGCATAACTTGCATTAACGTTAAAAAAAGTTCTTAAATAATCATCGATGAAATAGTGCTCCTATTAGTGAGCCGACACAAATGAGATTTATACATGTCGTCTGTAAATGTTTCGACAGAAAATTTCAATGATATTCGATATTTGGCATTGTATTTACTAAATCCATCATTCTATTCGTAGATTAGTATTTAGAGAAGCTTACAAAAAAAAAATCAATTTTCTTGGTAGATTATTCTGCCATCTCCATTCTATTTTATTATTTCAATTTAAACGGTCACTTGTTATATACATGATATTATGCCGCCACATTGTTTGAATCTGTGTGCTTGGGGCTGGTTATGTTTTTTTTTTTCGTGTACCACTCCATCCTTTGCTTTGGCTCTATGTAATAATGACACTTATTGTTAAGGCATGAAGATGAACGCTTTTTTTTTGTACAATAGGGGATTGCGATACATACCAACCCAGGATCATTGAAACAAAACTCTATGTGGCGGCATTTCTCGAGCTCTCAACAGTGGATTAAATTGTACAATGAGAGAGTTGTTATTAAGAAAGCACAATAAAGATATAAATTGATGTTAAACAAGGAAACTGGGATGTAATTAGGTATTCCAGAAATTGCCGTCGAAATGTGCTTTTTATTGCTGAAAAGGTTTAATAGATTTAATTATTTGTAATAACAAAATACACAGGGTCGTGTTTATTGTATTGTTTTTCATAAAGTGTTTGCTTTCGCTATAAAAAGGGCATAAAAGCCTTAAAAGCTTCGCTATGCATATATACGATCGTGTAGGGGATTTTTATGGTAATACCCTCTATATGGGGGTACGTAAAAATGTCAGATTAAATTTAACGTATAGTTTTTTTTGTTTTTTTTTTTACTGTATGTGTGTGTGTGGCTATTTTTTTAAACATAAATGTTTAGGCTAAATGTTTTAAAACGGACGAAATAACTCAATATGATTCCACTGGGAAAATTTTATTTAAATTTAAATAGAAATAGCAGTGTGGGATACATACCACAGAGCATAAAGGGATAGAATGTTTGTTCACCTTTAATAAGGAATTTTTCGAATTGATGTAAGTACTCGGAAAAAATTATTTATTAAAATTTCTCTATTTTTCTTCTATGTACAATTTTCAGTCATTTCTTTGTTAGCAAGTCAATTTACGACGCTTTTATTGCAGGCTTTATCTCTTAACGAAAATTTTCCATTATTTCATCTAAAGAAGACATTTTAAATTATTTGTCAGGCCGATGCCTGGCCAGTAAGCGTGTGGTTCGGATTTCACCTTTAAAAAACAGTAGGTCTCTCTTCCATAAAGACAAATATTCCATTTATAATTGAATAGAAATAAGTACACTATAGGGGGTGGGGGTAACCATCAATAGGAGTCGTCCATTCTAAGTAGACTTACCGAAAATAATTGTTCTAGGGGCTCTGATATGTTACGAAAAACCGTTCTTCATACGCTAACTAACTATTCACTAATATCTATATCAAAATTTCTTACAATAACAGTGGAAATGAATGAGGTAACAATAATATTTGTTTAGTATAATTACCTAAGTAGACTTTAGTATAATTGATTGATTTGTCTAGTACTGTCATTATTAGAATTCAAAAAGCTTTAAATGGAGAAGCAATGCTTCAATTAACTTGGAAATTTACTGCAATTTTTTACAAGTACATTTAAATTGTTATTTATTGAAACCGAACAAGAAGCTTAATAAACCGAGGAAAATAAATTTCCTAACCAAGATTAAAAATTGGGTTAGTCAATAAATAAATCTTTAAACACTCGAAAAGCAATTTTACTATTTAAAATCTACCATCCATTTGATATCGATTAGGTACTTTTTGTAACGAATTACCATGACCTAAAAATGCTCAAACATTCAAAGTAAAATAAAATAAAGTAATAAAACATGACCGCATTAGGGTGCAATATTTTTTATGTAATGCCACACGCTGGTATATTTCCACAAAACATATAACTACACCTATTATCAACTTGTTAGCTTTTAGACGTTTTTTTTTTTTTTTGGAAAATATATTGGCTCTGTGCAAATTGTCTAAAAAGAGCCTTCATGTAACCGTTTGGTATGAATACCTATACATCTGTTCTATATAGATATAGATTGAAGAACACCAACCGGGCTTGTCATACATACCATGCCATAGTTACATAAAAGATGTTACATCAGGCAAAAAAAACTTTTTGTTACCATCGCAATTTCTAAGCCAACATACCAGCAGGAGCAGGTAATTTAGAAAGTTTTTTTTTGTTGGTTGGTGCGCCTCAAGTAAAACTGCTGTTCTCCTCTGTAATTGATATATTGTTCTGGTGTTTTATTTTCGATATTAATATCCACCTCAAACCATTTCAATATCACTTCATCCGGGGAATTTTTTTCTTATATATCCGGCAGTAAACTTTTTTTCTTTTCTGCTTCTTTTTCTTCTATCATTTAATAGCTGTGTATAGCTCAGCTCAACAGAGATTTTTTTTTTTGTTTTTTTTTTTTTTGCTTCCATACTGTATTTATATAAGTTTTTCTTGAGAAAAGAAGAAGAAGTTGCAATCTATATAATCCGAATTGTGGATGATAAGTAGTATTTGGATATATGGTGGATATAGAAAAGTTGGCGATGTTTTCTTTCCAGATTTCTATAGGTAAAAAGTTCATATAATATACGCCAAAACGTATATCCGACTTGATTTATTTAAAATGTATTGCCAAAGTTTATTTTATATCGCTCCGCTCCTCTTCTCTTCTCTTTATATATATATATATATATATATATATACAACTTATTTGCATTTGTGGTTCTTATGGAATTCATATGTTCCGGGGGATTCAATTTGGAAGCGAAAATTTATGTTAGGGATACTAATATTGACTTGTCTTTTTACATTATTTTTATTTATTTTTTTTATTTCGAGGTACGTAGGATATGTATGTACATATATTCTATAAGAGAGTGGTAAATCATTTTAAGTTGGCATAAAGGAAGATCGTAATGGCTATGGTCAAGAGATATAATATATATTTATGTATGTACGTATGAATGGTTTATGTAAATGCTTTATATCCATCACAATATTGGATGGGATGAAACGTGGAAAATTCTTTTTCTTTTTTGGTAGATTTGAAAACGTGCCCATATAGAGAAAATTTAATATCAAATAAGGATAAAGGATATGTATATAATGTGGTTTAGTACTTATTTGGAGAATGATATGTGACATGTTACATGGGATTTTGTATGTTTATGTGGTGCTATTGTTATGAGGAGGTCTTTTTTTTTTTGAATACCTGACCGGAATCATCATCCTACTTATTCTTAAGTCTTTATCGATTTTATATAATATAATATGGTAAGTCAAATAATCTTATAATCCTTCAAGTTTGGAAAATTTCTTGTGCTGTCTATTTTTGGCAGAAGCTACACACAGTACAAAGAGAGGCAATTTATAAAAGTTATATAAACGGCAGAAACCCAACCAAAAAAATGATGTACACTTTTCATTCATTTCCACTGTTATTGTAACTAATTTACCAATATATGATGAGTGAATAGTTATTTAATGTGTATAAAGGGTGATTGTTCATAAAGCATCCGAGTCCTTAGGCCAATTTTAATACTTTTCCGACTGCACGCACTGAATTATGGTGCTCTTTTTCTTCTTTTGGTGTTCTGCCTCCAGGACCGTAGCTAAGGAAAATATTGTCGAGGCACTCTACTGATTAATTAGCGTCTCATTAATTTCCACTGTTACTGTAGCTGTAAAACTTTTTCCATTGAAATATTCGCCTTAAACTTACCAGAAATATTTGTCAAGAAATTTGAACTGAGATTTTACCAATGAGTGAAAATTTGTATTATGTATTTAAATTTCTCGAGCACAATTGTCCATAGTGATTCTATTAGATCGAATACAATAATCGAACAAAATGTGAAAACAAGTTTCTGGAATGCATAGTGACCAGTTCTATATGCACAAAATATGCAAATGGAAAATTGTTGTTGTAAACTTTGAAATTTTCATTTAAATGCAAATTGTTGTTGGTCGATTTTTAACAATGAAATTATTATTAAATTAGAATAATGTTTTTTTTCCTGTTTGTATGCTAATTGTAACTAACATGGAAAATTGTGAAAACGATACGAATATAGAGAGAAAAAAAATAGCTGTAAAACTGTAAACTGTAAATTAGACCATTAAACGTAGCGTCATATTGTGTATGGCAATTTTCCAGAAAATGCAATAATTCAAGAAAAATGTGATTATTGTTAATTGGGTTTGTTTCCTTTTCTTGTATGACGAACTGCACAGTAAGCGTCGATTGTACCGCCCGAGTTAGTTATTGATTTATTTACCGTGGGATTACTAAAAAGAAAAAAATTACCTCTCCATAATCTGGATTGGATGTAAGAAACAGAAAAAATTGAAGTTTCTTGTTGGGGTTGGGCATCCTTCAAATAATAAAAGTTTTTTTTCCGTTATTTGTAGAGATATTTGATGCTGTAAAAATTTATTTGCATTTTTTTAATATTTAAAAAATTAAAAAAAAAATCTGAATTAAAAAACCTTTTAATTGGGTACACCTCTGCCTACATTCTATACACATACATATTCATATAGTATAATTGGATGTACCTGTAATTATTTTGGGGAAAATTACTAATAATGGGCGTTATAGGGGTGGTGTCAACATTTCGTACGAGAGTCTATAATCAATATTTGCTCATTATATAGATTGACGCTAACAGCTTTGTTTTCGATGATTATCAATTACGGTTGTTTTGAGGAAATTGTGTAAATGTAAACTAGAAATTTTCATTCTATTGTTCTAAATGGTATCTATACAAATACACATTTTATGTTAGATATAGGTAATGATGGTTTGTCTGGAAAATTTTAATCGTGTTTTCTTTTTTTTTTCTTTAGAGAAGTGGGTGTGTGGCGGATTTTTCTATGTTTAAATCTTTAAATTCTGAATTCATTTTAAAAGCAGCCACAGACGAATGAGAAAAATTTACCTAAAAGCTTATTTCAGACAAAAATCTAGCCGGAACAAGGAGTGTGCTGGCATGACTCCATCTGAACGCGATCCAAGTTCGAAACTGGCAATAATTGTTGGCGGTGAATTGATCTCGTTGGAGAAACATATTGTGGAACAGAACCAGACCAAAATCAACTCGGATAGGTAAGTAATTAACCATCTACCACCCCAGTATATTTGTAGAAACACTAAACCTTAAGGAGAAATTATTGCATTCCTTGTACCAAAATTAACCAACAGTAATTTTTTTCGCTTAAACAAAAATTGACCGGGTAGAGGGGTAAGGGTTTATGTTTATAGTAGCGAAACTTCACTATTTTTTATAATGTTCATCTGAATATTTAAAATTAACTTTAAATTTTATTAGAAAACCTTAAAAAAATTATAACAAGTCAAAAAATGGGTAGGCTTTTAATATGAAGTTATATAATATTCGAGTACGTAGAGACACGTAAATAAGTCACGTACCGTTCATGACATTTAAATATTGTTTGATTTTATCCTTCTATCAATATTTTTACCTTTGAAAGGTCATGAGTACAAATTTATTTATTTTATTTTTTTTTTTCGTTCGCAAATTACTTCACAATTTTTTTTTATTAAACTTTCAAAAAAAAAAGCTTGTGCTTGTTAAGTTTGCCCATTTAAGAAATGGTGAAAATTGCACGTTTCCTTTTAAAATGAAATTCCTCAAATATAAGGATTCCTTGCATTATATCACATTTTTTAACATCAAATATCGCTCTCGTTTACAAATTCTCCAGCAATTTTTTTTTTTTTTTTTATTTTTTCCAAAAAAGACGTAAATTCAATTTAACAATTTCCTATGTTATTTGTGCAGGTTTTTTTTCCTTCTTTTTTTTTTTTTAAGATAAAATATTTTACATGTTGACAGAATGGACATGTTTCTTGAATACGTAACATTTCGATATCGTAATTTACAGGAGAATTTTTTTCTCTATAATAAAGCGGGCGTTCGTTTATAATGGTACTTTTAGTATTTAGATAGATGGAGGAACTTTATATATGTTAGGCATTTAATATCCTTTTGCATCAATCAATATCTCTGCAATATGCCGATAGAGTCGATGGTTGATATCAAAGAAAAATGTCTTTTCATCATCGTTGTAATTCCTCAGCATATTTTTTTGTTGTTTTTTTTTTTTATGTGGTAGACAAGTTTGAGTTGGGTTGTTAGTAGTTGCCGTAGGTATAACTGAGCGAAGGTGACATCTAGCTTCTTGGAATTAGGTCAATCATACTGTTTGATCATGTCGCAAATTCTACTATGATGCACGTATATTATTACAAAAGATGTGCGTGTACCATAACAATCTATTTGCTGATTCTACCACAAAATCCCCCCGGACAAAATTCTTCCTGACAATTTATTTTAAGACGGACCAAATCCTTCTTAATAATTTTTTTTTAAACAGACAAAATCTCCCTTGATAGAATCCTCCCTGCGGGGCCTTCCAAATATGTACCCCCTTTTCTGTTAGCAACCTATGAGTACGCAACAAACCTACGTTTTGGCAGTCTCTGCGGGGCCTTCTAAATATAAACCCTCTTTTTTGTTGACAACCTATGGCTACAAAAAAACCTACGTTTTGGAAGTCAGGGGGAATTTTGGCAGCCTTAAAAAAAGTTGTATGTCCGTGTAACCTATTTGGTGCATCATCCTTACAACTGGTGTAGTTCTTCTAAAAACAAATGAGGTCCACTATGGAATTTCAAACTGGAAGTTTCTGGGCTCCGGGAGAGAAGTTTTTTTTTTCTTATTTATAAATATCCTACAATTTCATGTTCCAATCTTGAAAATCACAACCACAATCTACGTCAACCGAAATCCTTTTTATTTTCCGATATCATCATCACCACCCCATACCAACCATAAATGTTACTAATTTTTTTTGAAATATACTCCTCCATTTTTATCCATTTTGTATAACGAAAACATAACTTTTTGTCAAACGATTTAAAGGTATACGAACACCTACATACATATATAGTACATATGTATATATATATTTATAGTAGAAATGTTCCATTTGACCGTCGGCACAGATTAAATGGGAAAAGATAAATATCTATTACAAGAAATATTCCGGAAATATTTCTAAGATGAAAATATATTTTACGATACGAAAAGCTTTTATATGCAGAAGTTTAAATCTTATCTTTTCCGATTTATACGAAACGACTAAGGGTTAAACATCAACATGACTATAGAAACATCAATAAAATGTGTGTTCGGGGATAATTTGTTGGTTGTACGAGTAGATTTTGTTCAAATATATATTTTTCGTAATTCGGTACATGAAAAGGGTTTTAAGATTGAATGGAACAATTTGTCGTATTTAATATTACCTACGGTTAGAAAAATAGTTTCACAATCACAATGCGAGTGAATTGGGGGGCTATAGAATTATAAAGAAAAACCGACCAGTGAATGTAATTCATGTTGGTATGTATTTAGGTATTTATGGTTCAAATTGTAAAATTTCAAGTGGAATGACATTTTGAGCATGCGTGAATAATTTTTATTTATGAAAATTTTATATAACATGCTGCTTATCGAGGTAATTAGGTAAGGTAAGCATATATGATGTGATGAAATTTTATTTTCTTCAATAAAACAGTTGATTTGGGATTTTCACTGCTTAACCCTAATCGTGTCACGTTACTTTTGTTACTTTTTCTATAAAAGGTCAATTTTGATATCATGCCTAACTCTAAATTTGCAATTTTTTTTTCTTTTAGTGTTACTTGTTAATTCAAACAAGATACAAGAAAAAAATTTGGAGACGCGGAATAAAATAATCAAAAATATTAAGTTCAAAATTCGTTCAAATGTGACTCAGAGTCACACCGTGACACGATTAGGGTTAATAGAAGATTATTTTAGAAATTATCAGATTTTTAGGAATTTTTCCTAGGTTTTTTGTCTTCTATAGTAAATGGTTCATTAGTTTACGGTGCATTCCAACAATTTTTTGTAGATGTTATGAACATTTTCCTATTGAATGGCGTTTCTCGCAAATCTATTCACAAACAAATACATTACCATCAATTTATGAAAATTGATGTGTTGGGATAATATCGAATAAATTTAGATAGGCCAATTTTTGGAACATGGATGGGGGTTTTTCGCTTGAAACGAATTTTTAAGATGGTTCGGTTAATCTTAAAATATATTCTTGAATAGCCTACGGAAGAAATATTTATTTCCTTAGCTAAATGTTTTTCTAATATTGCTATTGGAATCGTATTTCAGTCCCTCTTTTATAATGAATAATTTTAAGTTTCCAACTACTGTATGTATATAGAAATACAAGTAGAATGTAAGTTATCACTTTCAAAATCTCAAAGTAATTGAAATAAACAACAAAACAAAAGGAGTTGCTATACACAAAGTACCCAAAACATAAATCCTTTTATGTGAAACGTACTAATAGAAATTAATAATTTTCGCAACGGTTGTTTGAAGAATATTTCCATTAAAGCTCTTTATAGATAAGTACCCGTATGTAAATTGAAAGATTTTGCCAAAAAGTACTTATTGATTATCCTTGAAGATCCCCCCTACATATGCTATACATATATTTAAATACGCAGTAAAATACCCCAAAAAATAATAACGCTTCCCGGGGCTTTCTTTTTAAAGGAAGTCCTATACACACACACATACATACAGAAAAAACACATGCAAAGATACAATTTACATTCAAATTGTCAACATATTCAACATGCAATACGGTAAATTGTTGTCGTTTCTCGTTCCTGGTTGAGAGGAAAATTTTTGGTGACAAGGACAATCAAGAAATCTGGTTGACTGGATTAAGAAAATAGCTTTTGTAATTGTTTGCATAAATATTCGTACTTTACAACAAGAAATAATGACAGACGAAACGAAAGACAATAACAAAGTTAACAAATTCAATTAAAGAGAAACAATTCTGACAACAGAAGAATATTTGAACGGAAAACTTTTGACTGAATTTAAATGTCTTAGTGAAAAGCGTTCGTTTTAAGCTTTTCCATTACACGTTATTGAAAAGATGAAAAAGAAGAGCTTATGGATTTATGTTTTGGGTGGGCTGCTGCTATATTTTCAGCAACTTCTTCTTACATAATTATATACTTGATAGGTATTAATTGTAAGGCCTCATAAGTTAGAACGTTGTCGTAAGTTACAAATTATTGATCAAATCACCATTCATGGGCTTAATAAAAGAAAAAAAAAATGGTTTTGACAAATGAATATCCTACATTGAGATTGGATTTTGTCTCTGGCTTTTAAAACAAATCAATTTCTAACTAAGAAAAGCGAATCTCTCAAAGCTCAGCTTTGTAATTGTAAATTTAGTCTTATTTGTAATTGTTGAAAACTGTATTGTACAGTAATCGCCCTATTGTTTGAATATATTATTTTGACCAAATTTAATGGTTGAACTACTAACAATGAGTGTTGGGTTGAGGTTGAACGATCCAGAATGAAATCTACTACTTCGTTATTCTAATGTTACTAAGTAATTTAGTCAATCCAATTAAATCCGGCCCCCGGTGCCATTTTCCATATAAGGCTAATATTAATTGCACATCAATATATTGGTATTTTTATCATTGACCACTGTACAATTATTTTAGTTCAAACTACTTACAAAAATCTGTTACCAAATATGAATATGTGGTTGGAACGTATCCAGATTGACGTAAGAAATTAACTGTGCCAGTCAGGAGTGGTATAACTGACTACAAAATTTTAGAATTGTCAGTATTTTTTTATTTTATTTAAATTCATTTACTAATTTATATTTTTTAGCAACCTGTTTCTAAAGAACAGCAACAAACGTTAGTGGTTTTGACATTTCATTTGATATATTTTGACTTATTAACTCTGTACTAAATGGGTGCGTTTAATGTAAGGATCGAAAAATGTTCAATCATACGTCGGAAAAAGTTGTTGGAAAATTTTCTATTCGATTACAAATTTCAAATCAAATTCAGTCATACCACTCCTGGAGGATTGGTTATCTGTGTGTGATTACGAGCTCGAATAAGGGTTGATCAGCATCCACACATTGTAAAAAAAAATTAACCGCTGTGAATGCTCTTTACGAGTTATGCCAAGGCCCGCATAGGGTTGTGGTGCCATTGATGATGATGATTACAAATATTTTGTAAAATTGGGTTCCATCAAAAAAACCGAAAAGGTTTCTTGGAAAATTGACTTTTCAGAAATATTACGAACTGATAAAATAATATTGAATTGGATCGTGTTCGTAATACAAAACAATAGATATCAAAGTTATTGTCATTATATTCTCAATGCTCTTTATGTCAGTAATAGTACCAACTGTATCTTATTTAGATATTTCAATTATGACACTTGTGGTTATAGAACAGCCTTCGACATATTTATGTACATTTATGAGATTGGATAATAATTAACAGAAAATCAATATCAGGTATGGATAACTTAAATAATTAACAAAACAAAAGGGTAGTTCTATAATAATAGAACTTCTATAGTTTATCACGCTTTTTATACAAATCGGCAAACAAGTGTTTTTCCCACCCAAAAAAAAAAAAGAAAAGAAAATCCCCCGAAGTTTTACCATAGTTAAAGGAAATGGTGACGCCAATTCGGCGCGCAACAGATTGTTGTTGTTTTTTTTTTTTTTTTCGTTTTCTTTCTATACTTTTAGATATGTATATACATTTTATCTGTCCATTGTATCTATGAAGTAGAAAGATTTATGTTGTATCTATTGCGTATAGTGTGGAAGCTTGTTTTTTCTCTCCATATAAATCCAGAACGTTATATATCTATAGGAAAATAATGTGCTTTTGATGTCTACCCTTTAGCTTTTAATGGGGGAAGGATGAAGGATTTGTGTGTGTGTGTGTGTGTGTGTGTGTGTGTGTGTGTGTGTATATATATATGTTTCTGTGCTGCTATTCAGTCAAATCAACTATATGCTAATGCTCATTGCTGCGTATGTAATACGTGTAGCAGCTTTTATTTGTTCAGTAAATATTGTGTTGCGTTATAGTAATTTGTTTATCGCAAAATCTAGAATAAAATATGTATTCCGAGGGGATATGGGAAGGGGGGGGGGAAGAGGAGTTTTGAGAATAGATACAAATAATATATTATAATGTATATAAATATATAAAATGATGAATCTCTCTGTGGTATATCTTTGATATTGAATAAATATGTACTTATTCAAGAGGTTTAAATTGTTTCAGTTGAAATACCAACAAAATCCTGTGAACGCGATTTTTTTGGGAAATTCTTGATTTACAGAAATGTCGCATGGGAATGAGAATGAATATTTTCTCGTTTTTTTTTTTTAATAATTGTTGATGATACAATTGTTGAGACGAGAATGTTAATGTATAGGGAATATATTTTGGAAAATCGGTTTTCTGTCTAAATTTAATTTGAAAATATTTTTTATTTCCTTTAATTCGTACCTAAATTCTATTACGTACGTGTATCGCAACTCTGAATAATAAACGGATATTAAAATGAGTCAAACCCTTCGAAAACACATTTCACTCAGTCTTTTGTCTGTTAATTTCAATATAATTTTCAACAATATCGGGGGGCCTCCGACAATTCATATTGTGTCCTGAATATTATAAAGGCAATATTTAAAATTACAAGGACAAAGAAGACGTTTTTCTTTCATTATATTCAACAGATTTTTCTTTTTTTTTTTTTTGTTGTTGTTGTACCTTCCTTTCTTCTCCATACCATTGTGGGGTGATTGGTTTGGTTTTTATCCCCACTATTTATTCCTGAAAAAAATTTAAATAATCTGCATGTTTTCAATTCATTTGTAAACAAATATTTAATAAAATGTAAAAAAAGCGACATTATTTATTTCTTAAACGCAATTACCGGCGTATTGTTTATTTATTTAGATTTCCAATTGTTGGTAAAATACATTTCATTGGTATTATTTTCAATTGGCTTCCTTCAACAAGCGAAATGATGCGAAAGAAGTCTTAAGGTAGGGGGTTTTGTCTCTCTTATTATATTGTTAAAGTCCAGGCAATTTAAATATGTTCGGAAGTAGTTAACCTAAGTAAACCTTACGTTTTCATTTTGATGTTACGTTAAATTACTAAAATGCTAAAAAAATTATTGAAAATTGATTGCTGCGACATGGAAGGACATGGAAGTTTTTGGATTATTTTTTATTCTCATTTATTGTCATATTTATCTCATCTCTATTCCCAAATATATTTCGAGTAAATAATTAAAAATTCTAGAAATGATATAAAATTGATTCGGTGGAATTTTTTGGTCTATTTTTTATTCTCTATAATTTTTGTTATGTTAATTTTTCTCTAATCTCAATAAATTTCAAGTAAATATATATGTCAAAATTCAATATACAAAGTACCCCGCCCATCCCCTATATTTTATAGTAGAGATTTTACTCATACACGTTCACCTTCCTAATGTGCATTCTGAGGTTACTAGAAGGTTGATGAATTAGAAAACAAATTTTAAATTTCATATTTTTCCCTTAACGACTGGGAAATGTTTCCCTTCTCAGTCTCAACCTTTTTACAAATACAAAATTGATTTTCACTAACCCTACGTGTTATCGCTAGAAAATTAATCGAAATACTCGAATGAACTTTTCTAGGAAAAAAAAATTTATAAATATTTTATAGACATCTATTAAATAATTTTTTTTTTTTGCCTTCTTATATCCTGAACCTTGATTGAGTCTGCATATAAAAATGGTGTTAGAGAGATTTTTGCAAATTTTCTAACTTTCTAAGAAGTTAATTTATACAGGAAAATTAAACTTGTAACGAGAAAATACGCCTTATGTATTTGTAATGTATCAGTAATGACTTAAGACCGAAGTTTATAGACAAAAAGAGGGTATATTAGCAACACGTTAACGAGATTATGTTGCCGGATATCTAATATCGATTTTTACTTGAAAATTAATTTTTTTTTAACTTAAAACTTTTTGAATTTTCTCTAATAATTGTTGAAATAAAATTTACTGAGTGTTTTTGATGTATTCGAAATGATGATGATCATCATGAGCGTCTCAATGACCAGTTTTACACGTTTCGTCTTTCGTTTTCGTTGAACCAGTTTAACCCTGAAGCTCTTTTACATGGCGTTGGAATGATGGTAGTTAATTTTCTTATATTTATATTTTCTATCAAAGAAATCAGTTGCTGTTCTGATCGAATGTCGACTGTCAGAAATAGAATTGAAACTGAAAATTATCCAAACACATAAAATTGTGCTTTAATTGTATTTGTGTAACTATTGTGACGACCACTTCATTTTGATAGGGATGCAAAGTTTTGTCAAAATAACTGCCGCTTTCTTTCCTTCATAACGTGCGAAAAAAAAACGGTTCAACAAAAACGAAAGACGAAACGTGTAAAATTGGCCAATAATAATACACTGACACCTTAAGCGATTTGGGTCGTTTATTTTTTCGGTGAAACCAATTAACGACGCAAATCGCGGTTGTGGTGTATTTGGTTTGATGTGCGGCGGCGTTTTCTTTCAAATGTAGTCGGTGTTGAATGTAATCCAAATAGCTGATCAATTTTTTTTCGATCAACGATCAAATATCAAATTTAACGATTTTTCGCTCATCTTTTTGATACTTTGAGATCATTGTGTGTATGTGTGTGTGTGTGTATTCGCCATCGTCTCACAATTTTCATTTGCAAAGGGCATTAAATCTTAAAATAAATCGTACACAAGAAAGGGGGTGAGGTATTTGTTCAAATTTTATTGAATTAATTTTATATATAAATAAAATGCCTCCTTAAGCGATGTCTATAATTAATTTAATTTAATACCATTGGTAGAGGGTATTTATGATGATGTTTTTTTTTCATTATTCTAGAAATAAACACAACTACCCTAAAAAGAGTGAAGACCCCTCCTCCTACACAATTTCATTATGCTTACTTAGTTAGGTAAAGTGGTAAGAGAGCGGTAGTGGGTGTCAATGATTTCTTAACAACTAAAATTTGTTTTCGAAATATTATTATACAAACAATGCGTGGGGAGGGCGGACAAAACTCAACCCGCCTCTTGGTATAATGAAATTAATTTGGATGCTTTAAACGCCCCATAATTGTAATTATGGCTTTAATATGATTATTATGTAAAACTTTGGTTATGATAATTTTGGTCGGTATATAGAAAGCCTTTTTCTCTTCTTTCTCGGTATATTTTTGTTTTCGTTTTGGTTTTTTTTTTTTTGGGATAATGTAATTTTAAATAAGCACCAAGCGTAAATATATATATCCATTAAAAAATATCATTTCCAAAAGGATTTTCCTTATAAAATGGCTTCTGCATCTATGTAGCTATACTTGTGGTGTTTCTTAAAAGAAAAATATAAATATAAATTAATGATATAAAACATTTTGTATACGTGTTCGGTGTCCATAAATAAAATATACAATTTCCCGTATACACAGAGGATACCTTTCATTGAGTGTAGGTGGGGGGAAGGGGGGAATTTATATGAGAGAAGTAATTTTACCACACAAACTTTATTTCTCAAGAAATATGAAGATATGGCACATATACATATACATTGGATGCTTCATCTTTATGCAGATGTTACAAAATGTGTATGACGTTCATTTCGGTGTTTTTGAAAAATCTCTTGAATTAATTTGATTTTTATAGAAATTACACTTAGCTTAGATATTAAGCTTCCTATCAACCATTGTCATGAATATGCTACACAACAAAGGCGTACATAACCAAGAAAAAAATGTTGTGACATCAAAATGTGACATTTTTTCCATAACAAATATGTTGATTGATTTGTTGTCACACAGAAATGTCACTTTTTTGTCATATATTAATTAAATTCATGCGGCCATGCTTATTATTACGGACGGCCATTTTTAGGTAAATTACGACGCCATTTAGATTTGTTTTTTTGAAAATGATGACAAAAATGTCGCATCAGATCTGGCAACTGTGTAAATTGCCAGTCACAATTTTTATCGATAAATCTGTTCCCCACACATACATATATGGACGACTGTCGACAATTTTGTCATTCGTTGGTCGACAATTTTGTCAAACATGTGGTTTGACGGGAATACAAAGTCTCATTTGATGCTAGATTTGTTGTAAATGCTTATTTTTCTTTCTCTGTATACGAACTGTTAAAGATTAAATTGAGCATGACTTTCTCAAACAACCCCGAAAGTTACAATAAACCCTCTGAAAGGAAAAGTTATGAAAATGTAATGAATTTTGAATTAAAATCTTTTTTGAGTTCAGAAATTTTGTAATTAAATTCGGAAAATTTTCAATCAACTTTTGAAACCATGATATAAGGAATCTTTAAAGGTCATATTGAATTCAAATCGAATTTTAATTTTTTTTTTAACATTTTAGGAATGAGCCAATACAGAAAAGGACTTGTGTAAAATTCCCACCACTGGAACAGCGGAATTTATGTTGGAAATATTTAAAAAGGAATTCTTTTTTTTTGAAATCGATAACAGCCGCAAAGTACAGCTGATAATTTTTAAACTATGTAAGTACTCAATTATTGAATTTATTAAGAGAGAGGGGGAGACAATAGTAATAATTGTCTTTTTCTAGCAGTTATATAGTATAGTAAACAGTTTAATGGTTAATGTAATCCAACACAAATTTCTATAGAATAATAACATGCATGACATAATCTAAACTTCTTGTTATGTACCTACATTCTAATTGGTTGCACTTTCATATATTACATAAGTTTAACGAGTAGTTTAACAAAGAAAATACAAACTTTTGTCAGATACAGATGCATTAGACCATACATTTTCTAACGATAACATATATCGAGTTTATAAAGGAAATTTTCCAATTCAATAAACATACATAGCTGGAAAATAATAATACTCGTACACAGACTGTATAAAACTGGAGAAATGTATCTGAATACTTTCCCCCCCCCCATTCCAAAAAACAAAACAAAAAGAAAATAATTCTCGATTATCAACCAGAAATGTACGGATACATATATGTATGTATGTAGAACATATATACAATTTGCTAGAAACATAACTGTCAGAAATAGCTCTAACTTCACTTATGTCTAGATAGATATTTATTCGAATATACTAGCCACACTATGAATACATGAACATTATGAAGTATATGAGAAGTTTCTCGACTCACAAATGTTCACTTTTTGTTCGAGCAATTTTAAAACAAAGTTTTGAATAAACTTCTCTTAAAGATTATAAATCATATTTTATGAGCTTTGCTAAACTCCCTTTAAGTATATATCTTTGACTTTCTTTTATGTATTGTAAGTATAATCTGACCAACATCTTTGGCATTTATATAAGTTTTATCAAAATAATTTCGTATTTTGGGGGTTTTTTTCTTCTTTTGGAGCATGTTATACTCGTATATATGATAAAACTATGGGACGTGATCCAGTGTGGCAAGCAGATTAGATGACACGTTGAACAAATATTTCTTTTCTGCTGATGAGCTCGTTCAGTGTTATGGGGGGGGGGTTATTTAGAGTTCCATATATACATATATATATATATACATATATCTATATAGATGAGCATGTTAAACGTGAGAAACTCATTCTGTTCTATAATTGGACGTGCCACAAGCCAAACGGTTTAACTCCACAAAATGAAAAGTAGAGAAAATTGATGTTTTGTAAAAAAGGATTTTGTTAAATTGTCTTCTGATTATAAAAAGAAAACAGTATTTATTTTAGTTATAATCATCATCATCATCATCATCATAAAAACTTACGTCATTTTGATTTTGATTTTGAAAAATTGGCTATGCGCCGAACAACTTGACCGTTTTTTCGGCGTTTTTTTTTTAAAAAATTACACAATTTTGAACTGTTTTCAGTACCTCAGCGACATTTTACTCGAAATTTCTAATCTCATTTTCAGGTTTTAGCTCAATCTCTAGCTTAATCTCTAGCTCTAATCTCTATTAGTAATTGGGATTAAATTTCACGAAAAATAAGACTAAAAAAGTTACTCGATACAGGATTTTCCGATACCAATCTAGAAGCTTAGTTGCTCAGTATATAATTTTATTTTACTTTACACAACAACAACAAAAACTAAAGTTTCGATTTTCTGTATTTTAATGATTATTTTTAGTTGTCTGTAATTTTGAGGTGAATAAAATGCCACTTTGAAATTCGATAAGCTTCACCGACCGGTATTTTAAGGACAGTTTTATGTTTCACATGCAAATACATTTCATTCCAATGTATTAGAGTTATGGGCACCTACCTAATTGCTACTATGTAAATGAAGTGTTCTGATAGCGTTGCGTGTATAAAGAAGATTGCTAAGTTTTTTTTCTATTTTTTTTTTTTTTTTTTTTGTAGAAAGTTTTGTTTCATTTTTCTAGTTTTGTTGTAGAAGGAGGGGTAGGTAGGACGGTAGGTTAGGTAGGTAGGTAGGTAGTTAGGTAGTAAATAATTGAATAAAATAATAAAAAATGTTGTATAAATGTGTACGATAGCACACCTTCTGCGACAAAATACCATCTGGATAATGGAGGGATAACTTTAACGTATAAATGTAAGCACGCATTAAAAGTCATAAACTTTAAGCTTCTGCTACCATAAATTTTGACATTTCGATCTGATAATAGACGAAAAAAAAAGAAAAAAGAAAAGGGACTTTTTCCAAACAAACATTAATTCTCATTCACCGAGAAAATTTAAGACATTCTCGGCTGTTGCCCAATCTACTCGACTCGAGAAAAAAAAACCATTGTTTCTCTTCAATTAATGTTCATATAAATGACTTTTCACTCATTCGATTAGAATTTTCTTCACGGAAAATGGCTTGTGGATTCGAAACGCATTATCTTAAATAATCAAATATATCTCTACATACTCTACACAATGTAATTCAACATCTTAAACACCAAAGGTACCTCTCTCTATCTATACACATTTTGCTAGCGTTTCCAATTTTATGCTTGGAGAAATATCTATTTAAATTAGGGAATTAGCTTACACTTGAAAAGGAAAAGGAACACACACACAGTCATTTCTGGATTTAATGGTAGATACATCAAATTTCAAATTCAAAATCAATAGTTTTATACCACCATATCAGTATATAGTAGCTCATTACATGTACAGCAGGCTGGAGCGATTTTTCTTCTTTTTTTTAAAATTCAAGAAAAGGCGGTATTTTTCTGATTTTGGGGTGGCAAAATTATGCCGCCGAAAGTGACTCTTTTCATTTTTCTAATGTTACTGGGTGAAAATGAAGTTTTTCCCAAAAATTATGTTTCCCAATATTGTAGCCTATAAAATTTCCGATAAAAAAGTGTTTAACAATAATTTCCAAATTCCTAATCATTTTGCTTCAAAAATTACTTCAAATTTTGGTTCAGGAAATTGTGCATGTTAGTCACCCATTAACCCCCTACCCTATTTTATGGGACCGATTTTTTAAAATTCTAAAATACCCCTAGTGTAGTATTGACCTACTCTCCATAACGTTTGAATGGGAGGGGATGGCATTTTTTATGGAACATACAAATTGGGCCATAAATCATCGTATTCCTAAAGAAAATATTGCTCAGCCAAAAAATCGATTATTCTTAATTGTCACTGCCTAAAATTGACTAAACACCGGACAGCTCTGCCGTTTCTGGCTTGTAGAAGACGTGTGAATGTGACGCATTAGACTGCAATATCTAGGGGGTTATTCACTAACCCCAATAGAAATTTGACCGAATAACAGTACAGTTCTGGAGGGTCACATTTGATTTGTAAATATAATAGGGCACTTACAATAGATCCAACGGGGCAAAGTGAAAATTGTACCCATACTCCCCTATCTTTAAACTAAACTAAACTACATGGTGGTAGGTGATTCTTCGTTTTTTTTTTTTTGGAGGAATTTGAAGAAATTTGGAAATTTTTGTTAAACGCTTTTTTATAGAAAATTTTATAGGCTACAATATTGCGAAACATAATTTTTGGAAAAAACTTCATTTTAACCCAGTAATATTAGAAAAATTATAAGAATCAGCGGTTTTTTTACCATTTGGCAGAATTCCGTCACCCCCTAAATAAAAAAAAAACGGTTTGAACTAAAATTTACCTTCCAAAATTGCAACTTTTGCGCCTCCACAGTTTCCTAAGTTCCATAAACGCTCCAACCTAATTGTACAGTATACCTACGTACAGAAAATGTTCCACAATCACATCATTGCTGATAGGTAGGGTAGGGTGGAAAATATTTTTTTTTAATGAGGGGGGAAACGGGTGACGAGCCCTGAGATAATTATAATATTATTGCTAAATATTATTGAATATTTAAGGACTATCGCGCTTTAGTCAGGTGGGTACATATTATATTAGTTATTAATTATTATTTAAGTTGATATGACTATGTGTGTGTGTGTGTACTGTATTAGGTACACTTTGTCTATGTGTAATTATATATCGCGCTGGTTGGTTAATTAATTAATTTAATTAAATGACTCAAAGTATCCAAATAATTTATTCAATAGATTTACCGAAGACATAATATATAGGGTAGGCGGTAGGGGAAAAGGCAGTATGCGGAAAGAAAAGGTCAAAAAGAGCGGTAATGGTTGGTGATGGTGAATGGATGCCTGGTGGATGTTTTAATTTTGGATAAGATTTTGTTTGTGTATTTTATACGAAAACAAAACTTTTGCAATTAATTTATATTAATTGAAGTAAATATTTGGAAAACGGTTTGGCTGTGGAGTCTTACACATCCATTTGATTGTGTTTATGGACTGACTACAGTAATATTTTCCATTGGCAAAACAGTCAACATTGATTTTGATACCAAAAGTTTTGTTCAATTGAGCTTTGAAGTAAGGGTCCTTCGTTCTGCAGCAGATACACAAGAATATCTAGATATAATATTGTTTTAAGAAGTTATCTCCTCAAGCCTCAGGGATATTCTTCTATACGAACAAAAATATTGTTTGTTTGGAATAATCAATAAATATTAAATATGATTAGATCTAAGGATGATTACTCAACAGTAAAGTGTAAAAATTGGGTTATTTAAGAATTCAGTGCCCGACCAATGTTTGCCATTTCCTTTGAGTTAAGCTGGCCCTGTCGTTTTTGCTATACAATCTTGGTTATACGTTATGTACACATCCGGATGGTTCGTTTTCTCTTTAATTTTGGTAAATTTTTTTATTGTTGGCCCGAAGTCAGGGCTGTCCAAAATGTTTATCTAAATAAGTAGTTGTTTTGAGGGAAAAAAAATATTGCTATAAAATCTGCACCTGCAACATTGGAAAAATCAGGGTTAACCAAAATATTAACTCAATATTATAAATATACCATTTACTACAGTCAGCGAAATTCCTATAGCCGAACAGTAAAAAACTAATTTTTTTCTTAAACAAAAACAAAATATATTTTAA
>JANSTT010014642.1:0-22206 GCA_026745375.1 Platyura marginata | reverse complement strand
TATTGCCCAGCAATAAAAGCTACATCAGCGCAAGATACCTTGCGTTTTTTCGAAATTCCTTAAATTATTGCAACCTAACTAATATTACGTACCAGTTCATCTGCTCTCAATTGCCTCCAAAACTCGTATAACATCGTTTGTTTGATGTCAGGACTTTCAGAAATGCCTAGATGTCGGCTATCTTTTCGTGCAGTCTGATAGTCCTGCAAAATAATGCAAAAAAAATATCTTTAACAAACAATTGAGAGAGGATCAGAGGATATTATAACGAAGAATGGATTTGGAATCAATCGCTAAGATAGTGAGTGATGATTTTGTCTGTTTGTCATATTGATCTAAAAGCATCTAAAGTTGTTGTTGGCTTTTGATTCAATATTTTGATTAGATTTAGATTTAATTTAGAAATTATAGATTTAAGACAATTTTCTAATTGTACAGTGTACAAGAAATCTGCTGCAAAAGTCTAAGTTTAGAGCCACGAAATGAACATTCAAACAATCATTTAAAACGGATGTTACTCTTTTTCATATGTTCGTCTCATTTATATGCTCAAAAAAACTGAATACAAAACAATTTCCAGAGGCGTCTGAATGGGGCAAGGTATTTGAAGTATAACATTGAAAAAAGAGGAACATAAATTGTCATATTGTCAATATTCATATGAAAAATCACTTTTCGATGAATTTAGTTTCAATGGAATTGTTTTTCAATTAATGGCTTATCGATTTATTATATACTTTGCATAATATGAAAGATGATTGAGAAACATTTTTTTTACTTAAATTTAATTTATAAATACTTTTAATGAAAGTCGTGTCTATCTGGTACCCAGCAATTATCTCTTTTAAGGTTCTTGCGTGCACTTATTCTGTTCAACAAAAATATTTTATTAATTACTTTTTGAGGTATGTTACATTACATAAAGATGACGTTGTTGAATATATTCTCTCCTCTTTAACAGTCAGTCAACACAATAAATTTGCTAAATAAAATTTTTATTTTATTATTCTTCCTTCACATGTCAAACAAACACAAAATACCATGAGCATTTTATTTGAGTGTGTATAGTACAATGTGTGTGGATAAGTAGGTAGGTATTTATTTTCTATATTTATAAAGTCCGTAAAGTATACGGATACACTGTATCTTTGATATGTGTACGCACAGAATTTACTCACACTTGTCGAAGATAATGAGCTGTTTTTGTGTGTAAAGTTTTAAAATGAATTTTAACAAGTAATCTCTATCTACTCATGTGTACAACAAGAGAAGAAAAAAAAACCATTTTAAAAACAATATTTTATACTGGCCCTATTATACAATCATTTTGTTTTCTTTTTATAAAATTTTTGTATTGGAAATGAGGGTCTATTTAAACTTCCGGCCTTTAATTGAGATTTCATTTAAACGAAATAATTTTTTTTTTGCCCTACGGGACAGGATGTCTAACTTTTGCTTTATTACTCATATCTATTTGCTTTAATAAGTTCTTATGGTATTCTTTTTGCTTTTAATTAAACACAATTCTTGAGAGTAATATGTAGAATATAATCTGTTTATAAGATTATAGAGTTAATTTAAGATTGATCTTGTCATTGTTTCTTTTTTTTTAGTAAAATACTTGTCTATTTCGATAATGTAAATTCTAAAAATTCAATAAATGTGATATCGATGTACATATGTACCTATTAAATTCAGAACTTGTTGTTGTAATGGCTCATTATAAATAAATGTTCCAGTCTAAGTATTTACACATTTATTATCTATTTTTGAACATTTTAATTGCAAAATTCAAACAAATGATAAACAGTAATAAATTAATTAATAAGTATGTAGAATATGATCAAAGAAACTTTCAGAAATACAATAAGTCACAACAGATTTTTTTTTAATTATTTTTATTTAATTCGATTCTGGATCACTATTCAAAAAATATTTATATGTACTTACATTATCTATAAATTCTATAAAATCAATAATTTCCAGGACAAAAAAGGACATTCTGAAAATATTTAAAAAGGAAACATATTGTTCATTTCCTGTAAATAATACCAAAAAAGAGTGTAACTGTTTAAAGAAATTGATATTCAGTGATTTAAAAACTTATTGATAACATTAAGAGACCAATTTTTATCGTAAAAGTGAAATTTAAATGTTTGTTTCGATTCTGTAGTTTAAGATTTAAGTCATTGTTGTTATGTGTTGAGAATCTAAACCAAAATTAAAAATTTATAAGTAAAAATTGTATTCCTGTATCTATTTCTAAAAAAACGAATTTAAAATCGTCTTATTTTTTTTCTATTCATTTAAGTATTATTACTTATTATTTAAAAATAGAATGTTAATTTAAAAAAAAAAAATGTTTAGCACCTCTGTCGCAGCTATTTTTGCTCAACATTTTTATGCAAAACTTAAAAAAACAAAATCTTCCATCTGTTGAATAGACATTCTTAGTCTCACCGCAATACACAAGCAACGCCAAGTAACGATAGTCTTATACTTACTCTTATACAATATTTTCAAATGATATAAAGTACACAAACAAATTTTTTTTATTATTATTTTGGTAGAAATTTTTTGGAATTTTTATTTCATTCTTAATTAAAACGATGTTTTGGCACATTGACAGTAAGTGTGTTCTTAGCCAAAAAAAAAAAATGAAAAAAAAAAGAAAAAAGAGTGGCATTGTGTATAATGCCATATGTTAGCTAATATATGTACTTTATATATTTATATATATGTATATATATATATGTATATTTAAAATTTGAATAAGCAAATCAGATAGTAATTTCAAATGACATCACACTTTAGCAATTTGCAGATCTATCTAAAAAAGAACGTCATATCTTACCAAAAAGATCACACTGCTAAAATTTATTATTGAATTTTAAATTTCATTATAATATGTTGATAAAATATTTGGCATAAGTTAAAAAAAAAAAAAGAAAAAAATGATTGATTACAATAACAAAATCAACAACACCATGCAATTTGAAAAATGTTCACGAATTTTATTTTCAATTTAAAATTCATATTCACGATCTATCTACTCATATATGTATGTATGTAGGTCTCCAAAACAAACCATAAAAGGAGTAAAATTAACTATAATTGTTACATGCTACTATATAAAATGTGCCACCACCAAATTCATCTCTATTGTCTGTATTTAAATTTGGCAATGATGTCAGAATTGTTTCGAAAAAGGAGTAAAATATCAATTTATTCATATTAATATTAAATACAATAGAAAATATTAAACATTGTACTACCTTTAGTAGTAACATCGGAATCCAAATTACTACTTTTTACTCTGTATAAACAATTGCATTAATACTTAGTGCTGTTTGAGGCGACCTATTGTTTCGACTGGAATCTAAAACATTATTTTGATCGTGACATCCACTCTTATCAATAAATTAGTCGGCATTACTCGTGAATCTACGGAATATATACACGAATTTAATTAAACTACCGCAATTTCACCGTATTCAGGTTTTTTTTTTGTTGCTACGACAAGAAATATCCTAAAGCGGACAGGCGATTAAAAAAAAACATCAAATTGAGGAATTATTTAGTATTTACTTATGTTGCTGAGCGTTCACATAGAATGCAAACATCAATTTTTTATGTTATCCACGGAACTGTTTCTTCTTTCAAACGGTCACGTTCAAAATAGCACTTTTTAGAGCCCAATTTATTTTGTAAATAAATTAGTTTTTGGTTATATTGTTTCTATAAGTTTTTAGTTTTACACAAATTTAGTTGGATATGTGACATAAACACTTTTTGACATTAGGGCTAGCCAAAGGTAAAAGTACCTCGTTTAACACATTAAAACAAAAAAATATTCAAAATATTTAAATCAATTTTTTCGTGACATTTTATTTATAAAATAATATTAATATTAGTGCGCCTGAATTTTAAAGTCAAATATTCACTTTATACCTACTAGTCAAATTTTATCAGTTGGGCAAATAGTGTGTAAGCTATGGCAAATATTCAAACAACCACTTCACACATTAAACAAGGTTTTTAAATATATAGCTAATCTTAAGCAGATTTGTAAAAAAAAAAACATACATACATATACTTACATAAGTATATATATACGGTATATATAACGAAATCAATAAAGATTATTTACAAAAATCCGCATTATTGGAGAAAAAAATAAATAAATATAGATAAGAAGCTTGAGTGCAATTTAATTTAAATTAATTATTTGTTGTATAGATAGATTTGGCTAAATTCAATTTAAAAACATTGACGTCACAAAAATGATAAAACTTGAATTTTTCTTTTATTATCTTTTAAGTATAGACAAAAACTTATTTTTGTTTTTGTTTTAAATAAAAGTTAAATAAGTTAATAAATTAATTAACCCCAAGACACCTGCTTAAACTTTGATTAGATTTCCGAGTAGAATTGATGTCCTGTTTTTTTTTTTTGCTCTAAGGAGTGCAACAATTCATAAAGATGCATCAACAAAAACAAAATACTTAATAATATAAATTTGTAATTAAACTGCCATTCTGATATGTTTAGTTAAGTCCATTGTCAATAAATAAATAAAAACAATGATAAAATCTTGGTATTGAAACTTAAATCCAAAATTAGCCTAAATCCTCGTGCAAAATCTTTAAATTTATGTAAATAATTTTGATATTTAATATTTTTGTAAATATTCAAATTCTTCTGGCTGGTTCTTTTAGCTAAACATATTATGTTTCAACTCGTAACCTTCATTTGACTTTTAGAATCTTTGACAAAGATTATTTACTATTGAGTATAATTCTTTTAATTGCAGCATTCTTGATGTCTCAGACATCATCGTTATATGGTAGTTTTTTTTTTTTCATTATCTTGCAGACAATAATGAATAATATTAAGTAAAGTTTTGATTTTAATTTAGTTAGGTAATATTTGGTAAGGTAAAACATAACCACAACCAAAAATTTATTAATATTTAAAATAATTTTAATGATTAAAGTAAGTATGTGTTAAAAATCAATAATTTTTCTACAAAATGATTATTATATAATTCGATAGCATTGATTTACAGCCTACACAGTATTTTAAAACAATCCCAATGACGCATTAACTGCTTAGTTATTTACTTAAATTCCAAACGACAAAAAAGGTTTGAATATCCAGTTTTTTTTTTTTTTTAATATTATGGGGCGCCAGTATTTTGCATACTTTATATTATGCAATTAATAATTTTTCTATACGGTCAATTCGACACAACAACAACAAAATAACAAATTAGAATTAATTTAAAATTGTTTTTCTTAAATAAATTTAGAAAAATATAATACGTAAATATCACAACTACTTACTTAGATCATGTTTTTAATTTTAAATGTTATCGCGCAGGTATGTGATTATAAACTTATTACTTATTAAACCATTTGGACCTACTGTACGGTGGTCTACATATATTTACATCCTGCCTAATTTTTAATAATAATGAAAACACCATGTGATCAAATATGTTTCCGATTTATATGAGTTAAGTAGTTTATATAACTAACTGGGTGTTTCAAGTTCCATTAAATGAGGTGTTGAAATAATATGAAAAGTTATATCGACTTATTTAAAGTAGTTGAAAATCTTTCAAAAAGCTTTTTTTTAATTTATAACAGAAAAAGTTGTAACTAGAAACGGATTTTGGCCAATATCTGAAAGAAATTCAATATGTAATTTAATTTAGCGTTAAATTGTACATATCATTTTGCAAGTTAAACAATACTCTAAAAAATGGTCAAAATGACTCCATATTTTAATTATAATAAGAAAAAATAAATTTATTTGGAAAAATATTTAAGGAAATCTATGTCACTATTAACTAGTTTTGTGGTAGTAATTTTGGAGCCATATTGTAGGCTTTATGTAGACATTCCTTACACAATCGACGTTATTCGCAGTCTGCATAACTACTATTTGATAATCCTTTTATTACGAAGAGTCAGAGTTAAATTACTGTGGTAAATAGTACATACTATACATACTTACAATACATTTTGTAAGTAGTTGCACTAATAAATTTTGACGACGACAAAACTCAATAGAACATATTTACGTTGTAACAACGTCACTTAAGTTAAGAATACGACTGCATTTACAACTCAGTGATTTGTACTACTCATAATGCCCATTTGCATGACAGTGATCGGTAAAATCACTTGGCTGAGCCACTTTAGAATGCATTCCGAAAACATTCCGAAATTGTTTTCCGAGAAATTACAACTATATATTTACATATATCACCTAAGTAGTTATTGTTTGTTGTAAAAAAAATTCGAACATTTTTAATAAAATAAGGAGATACTAAATGCATGGCCACCTGTACGGCTTAGCGCATGCACGTTGATCATCATCTTTTAGCTGAAGGTCAACTTGCCGGCAATACTAGTATTTGAAGGACATTAAAGATCTGACTGCCGTTCTTACAACGTTAACAATTCACTATTTTACCATGGAAATATTTATTGAAAGCAATTGGAAAAGTTAAAAAGATTTTGGAAAATATTTGACGCGTGAAAATTAAAAATACCTTTTTTTTTTTTTATTTAGCCGGTTGCATCACATTAACGTCATTATATGTAGAGGTTGTCACATTTAGTCTAGACTCTAGACGTACGTACCTTTTTTTTTAAAAAAAATTATTAAATTTGAAAGACAGAAATATTTAAAGAATTGCATTATTATATATAACAAAAAATTGTCATTTAAACTATTTTCTTTTTAATTTAAACAAGTGGACTGATTGATTGAGTTCAAGGAACAGAAACACATGCCAATAATTAAAATTTAAACTCAGCTGTGGCAACAATGCCTACCACCAATCTTGCAACGTGCCAGGCGATAAGCACCAAATGCTTATGCATACAGATGTGTGAATTTGTGTGAATGTGTATATGTATAGATATGTATATACATATATGTTCTACATATATAATTTAAAATTGTATATAAAATCAGAAACAAATTTCTTTTAAACATTTAAGTATAATCACTTTGAATGAATGATTGAAATATTTAAATAATTTTCTCTTTAACTTATCAATTTGTATACTTTGCGTTTGGTTGTGTATTTATTTTATGTACAACACAACACAACTAACACTAAATTGTTCATAAAACGGAAGCAACGAAGGCCGACGGTAGGTGTGATATATGCAGTCGTAATAAAATGTTATGATTTCGATTCGCCGAGTTAAATTTAGCTTTGAAATTATACTAAAATACTAGAACATTTTGTTGAAAAACAAGAAAAAAAAAACGATATCTTGTGAAGATGCCGTTAGTTAAGCTTGACTGTGCAGAGTAAAACGAAATTAATCTTTATCGTTCTTTTTTGTAGTTGGTTACCTAGATAGTTGATACTTAAAAGAAACAACAACAACAACAACAACAAAAAAAGGTCACACTGACTTTATATGGACGTTTTATTGTTTGATTTTCCGTTATTCACTTAGAAAAAACAAATATTTTGTAACTTGAACTTGCTTATTCCGAGAAAGATCTGGTAATACTTTGCAATGATTATTATTACATTAGGATTAAAGAAGTATATGTATATCTATGTAACTATGAAATTAATCTAAAATAGTAAATTATCACGTAGACATGGTTATAATAAAATAAACAACGAGAGAAAATATAGATCTTTGTCAAGGCCAAATAAATAAATAAAATTTAACCTCACTTTTCAAACTTTACATTGAGTGATAAAACGCACACCGCAATTTAACCTCACTTTTTAATTTGACGTTTGTTTGTTTGTAAGACTTAACGTAAAACGATAATAATGACTACAAAATAATTCAAATCTGCACAATATCGATATTTAATGTTATTACTTATATTGATTTAAATTACTTATTTAACCATAAATCTCTGATCTTTTGATACTTCATTGGAAGGTTCACAGAATTTATCATATTTATCAAATTTAAAATGATCGAATTAAATACAGCCAGGTTTCTCGACTGGTTATTACCGTCAATAGAAATCGGTACATTTTTCGTTAGGTTCCATCGTCAATAACTATTTATTTATTCTAGAAACGCTAGTTGTGTCAATACGATAGACATATTTAAGTATAAAAACTGGCAAATAAAGTCTAGTCTAGATACAAATAAGACTATATTACCGGTTCGTTCAGAAATCGCCGAATTCGAGAAGATATTCACTGCAGACATTTTTAGAACATACATTGGGTATAGTAATTCTGAAAAATTCCTTCGGACAAATTTTAAACAGAGCACCTAGTATCTATGAGCAATTTTAGACGTTGTCTTGATTTCATGCTTGATACGTGCAACCGATAAGCGAGAAACGCAAGAAAGTAGAAAGTACCAGACTGATTCATTGTATCTAGACTATAAAAATACCTGAAATAAACATCATGCATAAAAGTATGACTTGGGTAAGATCATAACCTACTATATACAGCCAACGTGATACCCGCCCCTTTCGTTTGCTGTAGTGTGCCTATTTTTAAAAAAATTAAAATACACGATGGAAACATAACGAATTATGAAAAATAATTTTCCCGCATATTTTCAGTGTTAATTTTTAAATTTACTTGACAAAATATTGGGAAATTCAAATATTTAACCAAAGCATTCGTTGAAAAAAAAATATAAGGTCACTTATACATTGATAACCAAATTCAAATTTTAATTTTTACTACTAATTAGTAGGTTGTGGAGCAAACCGATATTGGATCGTAGTATTCCGTTACACTTCGCACAAATCTATTAAATCTACACACACAATTGTTGTAAACATCGCTCTGGCTGTATATAGTAGGTTATGGTAAGATTCAAAAATTGTATTGCTACGATTCATACTAAGTATATAAAGTCATAGTCCAAGTCTATGTGCTCGACTTCTTAATAGATACTCGCACTGGTTTCAATTCTATTCTTTTTAAATCGGCGTAGTAAGTAAGTAAATATTTAATCAATATTATGAGCTGTAATTTTAGCATCAATATATTTTTTATTTAAATGCAATTACTTCAAATCAATCATTTTTTTAAAAAGAATTATAAGATAATCTCAAAATCAATTAATTTTTTTTTAACAAATGAAAGATTAAGAGAGCTTTAACGCTCAGATAACACTAAAACAATATCATATTTTGTTATACGCGCGTTAAGAGATATTGTATTGAACAAAAACCAACATTGTTATCTTAATGAGACGGAAATAACTAATAAAGAAAATCTTAGATATATCTTTTTACTATCGGTTACATACTCACGCGTATATACTAATCTAATACATAATAAACACGTAAAGAGGCCATGTGCTAAGTGATAAGACTTGTTTAAGTATATGTTTTATATATAAGTACATATACATATGTGTACACACATAGATATCTTATGACTGCTGTTTCCGGTTTCGAAAAAAAAAACATACATAGAGTCAACTATTTTTAACTAAATTATTATTAAAGATTCACATACAAAACAGTGATAGAATAAATTATTAAATTGACTAAAATTGAGCGGCTATTTTTGGTCAAAGTGACGATTTATTTTGTGACCTAAAAATGGAATACAAAAAATAAAATATGTAAGAAAATGAAATGTCAAGAACATTTTTATTTTATTTTTTATAAATATCTAATTTGATTGTTAAACTCTGTGTAAAGTTTGAGTGGTTCTCTAGAGTGTAGAGTATATACAATATACATAGCTTTAGAGAAAAATTTAGTGCGTCCTTGAAATGTCAAATAATTAATTTTTTTTTCTTTGCAAATTCGTTTAAAGATTATTAGCAATTAAATAATAGACTGGAGATAATTTTTTAATTTAATTACACCGATTCCAGTCAGACAAAAAAAAAATATAGAAAATTAATGCGCCTATTCCAAAAACGGGAATGGTAACGATTCTATCATGATTAAAGCCTTCATAAAATTAAATTCATCGATGATAAGTTCGATCAGATTGTACTCTGGCGTGCTGCAAACCATTTAGGACCATTACTGTTTTTTATCTTATTTGTCAATGATAGTATGTAATCGGTTTTTTTTAGATACACTGAACACAATTTATGTATGAAAACTTAAAAATTGCTATAACATTCTAAGGTTTATAACTTTCGTTAAACAGGCCTCATGGATCCGTAAAGATTAACTTATTTTTGATTCGTGACTTTGAACATTTTTGAACATCTTGACTCCAAATATCTACTTATATACAAATATTTCTACCAAGTCGAAACACTCAATTTCCTTAAGAAAGAAGTCCTAAAATCGATAATGCCATCGGCTACTACGACAATTTTAGTCCAACTTTAAATTACTTTTATTGATATTTGTATTCTAAGGTTTAAAGTTAAATAACTACTTATAAAATATAAGAATAATTAGGTTTTTCAAACAAATACTCAGATTTAATATTGGGACCACTTTCATTTTGCATTTTATTAATGATATTAATTTTATTTTTAGTATTTTACTCTTCTTTAGAATTAGTTTCCGAATCTACGTTTAATGATGATTTACGAATCATGCATGCGTCCTAGACTCTTAAAAATCGTCTATAAGAAGTAACTACTTAAATGCAAAAAAATCTTTAGACATTTACCACGCAAAAGTTTTTTTTTTTTTTTTCAATTTCCTTTTGAAGTGTGCATTTCCTTGTACAAAATAAATATTCATACTGTTGTGGGAATTTTTGAAAAAAAGTTTTTTTTTATAAATAAAAATAACATCCACAAATATATATGTATGTAGGTACATAAGAAAATATGTAATATATTCAAATGTTTATTTTACACAGATGTTCAAAATGTTACTAAAAACTTTTGATTTATTTTGCAGATACACCATTTCGGTATTATACATACAGACACGTTTCATGTGAATATTAACGATTTTATAACAATAATTTTTCGGATACCTTGCTTGGCTGTCTTTTTAAATCTTTTTTTTTTTTTTTTTGATTATTTTTTTCTTTTCTTTTTTTCTGCTAAAACTGTTGGAAATTTTGTGCGGCTGCTAAGTATCATTAATTTATTTTTTAATAATATTACCTAATATTCATTTCCTTAAATAAAAACAAGTTTGTGCTGTGAGATCATACAAATGTCGAACATTATAACAAATTGATATTTAACTAAATCGAATTTAGCCAAATTCATTAAACGAATACCTACTTATAAGTATATATATGTAAGTAAATAATTTATTGAAATAGATAATTCATTGAGTACGTTTTATCAATGATCGTTGTTTTGTCAATGAGAATAATCACAAATAAATTTTAATCAATGAATTGTTTGTTGTAATTAATTGACATCAATCGTCATAAAGTAGTTTATTGTAAATAAGAATATATTTATACCTACTTGGTTATAAGTAATTATCATATGATTATTTGCCAAATTTTAATTATCTGCTTAATTGTTTTTTTTTTTTATTGTTGAATAAGTATGTGTAGTGTGATGTTGATTATTCTAGAAAAGAATTTTATAAAGGAAATAAAAAACAGACAACTAAAATAAGACTAACAATTGTAATTCTTACTTGAGCAAATTTATGGACCGAATTATAATAAGTAAATTTGACTAAAAATATGTATTATACCAAATTAATTCAATGATGCTTGAAGCCTTACACGGAAAACTAGGAGCAGCAATAAATCTTTATAATCGTCAACTCTATTCATATACATATTCCAATTATCTCAGTATTTTAAATTCTTTCAAAAAAACCTGTGACATATTTTTTAGTACATATTAAGTAAATCAAATTTCTACGCGAACCAAAATTTGCCAGTGAAACGAATTTCAATAAGAGTTTTGTAATTTCAACTGAACGTTCCGTCAAACGTATTTTATTTCATTTGTTGTTCAAAAAAGAAAAAAATTAATAAAAATAGTTTTATAATTGTTGTTAGACAATTAACACGAAGGAACAAATTGTCCATTCCATTCCGTTCAATACAATGTTTAATGAATGAAAAATGATCCCGTTCTGTTTTGTCTAGAAAATCAGATAATCATTGTTTACATAATTATAAGTTGTATAACTGATTTAATCATAATAAGTATTATAGTATGTAATTTCAACTTGCACTTTAACTTAAATTATCCCATTATGGAATAAATTATTGAAATTTTACATAATGTCAACTGATCGTACATATACTACCAGGAATTTTATTAAAAATAACAAATTTACTGATAAAAATAAATGCTGTATTGCTACTATTGATTGAATTATGAGAATTTTATTGAAATCGTATCTACAATATTTTGCTAATTAAATATTAATTAATCTAAATTTTCAATGTGTTAAGCAAAATGTTTCAAATCTGATGAAATAAAATAAATTTCGAAATAATGCTGACAAATATTATGATTTTTTATTTTATTTTTGTTAAAACAATTTTTCTACTTAAGTATCTACATACATATTTAATTATTAAATACATAGTGCCGTCTTGTTTTCGTTATTACAATGTTGATAGTTAGTAATTTTGTTGCCTTTTAATTGTCATCTATAAAATTGTGATTATGCGGTTTATTTCCTGGAATGTTTTTGTTCTTTTGTGTTGGTCATTTAATTAATTTAGGTAATTTGAACGATCAATTTGATTATATTTAGATTTTTTTTGTTTTTTAAATGCACAAAGGTTTCATTTCGGATCCTATACTACTATTGTCACTTTTTATTGATAATCTTCTTTTTTGTTCTCAAATGTTATTTTAGTATTGAGAACAAAAAACATAATATGATTATAATGGTGTTTTTGCAAAAAACACTTTCAAACGAAGGAAACAATATTTTTTGGCTGGAGTCTAGGTCAATAATTCCTTTTTTTGGAAAAACCATTATAATTTCAGAGGTCACTTAGAAGAGATATAAGATCTCATCTCTTTTCACTTTCTTATCATAATTAATTAATTATAGATACTTATTTTCCCATAAATACTTACATACTTATTTAATTAAATAATTTATCGGAGACGATTGGGATCTGTTTTTTTGAAAATCAATAAATGAAAATAACCCTTTTAAAATAAAGTAAAGTTTAAAATATTTTTTTTCATTATAAGCACCATGCTTATAAGCGTTATGCTTAAATTACATACTCCAATTATATAGTTTAATGATTAGAACATTCAATCCCTGTGAGTTCAAGTTGTACACCCTTAAGTTTTGATAACAAAAACATGTGCTTATTAATAGAATTTTATAAAGAAAATATTTAATTTTTGTTATGTCAAAAATGTGTTATTAAAATGAATCTAAGAAGAGTTACAAAAAATGTCTTTTCAATCACTACTTATGTATATGTATTTTTAAAAAGACAAAATTTTGATAATGTGCTAAAAACATTTTTTTCGAAGTTTGAGTTCATAACAATGACTCAATTTTAAAAATTCATAAATCCGAAAATTTTTATTTTACAAATATGTATTCCAAGAAATCATAATCATAATTCATCTTAAACAAATTGGAAAAACTCTGTTTTTATTAATCTTTCGTTCGAGGGAATTCTGTCTATTAAACACAATATTTTTTTAATACAAATTTTTAAGTTTTCATTGAAAGCAAAATTTGCATTTCCGAGTGAATTCCGCGGGAACATCTACATAAGTAAGTAGTATTAATTTAAATTCAAGATATTTAACAACAAACACTACATTAAAAAATTAAACACAAAAATATATTTTACAAAATTATTAAAAATTAAAAACACGTTTTCTTTAACGAAACCAAAGTTTATAGAAAATTATATAACATTTTAAGTATTAATTAGTCTATAATACATTGGTAAAAAATAAATTTTCTGTCGTACGTTTTATGTTTGTACGTACGCATTCAATACATATTCATCCTATCGGCACTAACACAACCGCAGTTTTATTGAATGAAACGATAAACGTGTTATTCAATTGAAATACTTAAAATACAAACACACTACACAACAGAGCATTTTTTTCTTCTTCTGAAAAACCATAGGAAAAAGTATGTATCGATAGACTACAAAATCTAATTAGAATGTTCGAGTTTTAAGCCACTCTGCGCTAGCGACTTTGTGGCTCTATCGTTTACGGCCGGCTAGAGCGTTTGAGTTGTAATAGTTTTGATTTTCATACGTTATTATTGTATATATGTACATAGGTATGAGATGTACAAACAAAATTTTTTATACTTAAGTATACAAAAAAAAAAAAAAATAATAAGATTAAAAATTATCTTACATTTGATTTAACAAGCAATGTATGATGATTTCCTGTGATAATCCAAATTCGAATGTAATCCAGAGTTAATCCAATTATGACCAATTAAAAGACACTTCATATTTTTCTTAAACAACTTTTTTCTCACTAGGTATGCACTAATTTTTTTTTTTGTAGGTATATTTTCTCTTTTTCTCTATTATAACTTTTTTTTAAATTTTATTTCCTACACTACACAAAAATTTTTTTTTTCTTTAGAAATAATGCAGAATTATGTAGATATGTATTTCAATTTTATATATATGTATTTTCGTGCATATACATATATACATACATCCGCTACATAATTATTTCTTTTCAACATGTCACATCACTGACTGCAATCACTGTATTCCATACCCAAGTACATAATGAAATTTTGTAGTCGAATTCGAGTCGTTTTACGAAATATTAGGGCCACACATTTAAAATAAAATAGTATATTTATTTTTTTTCTCTTCTTTTTTTAAGAATAAATTAACTGCCACAATAATTGTATCAATTAGTGTATCACCACGCACAGTACATTTATACTAAACAATTAAAAAAATAATTTTATTACTATTTTTTTTTTTTTTTTTTTTTTCAAAAAAAAAGCTCTCCAGTTAACGCGATTTACGGTCTATCTCAAACGATATTTCTCAAGCGACTGATAAATATCCACATCGTTTCCACCGACACAGTTCTATCGCTGTGAAACCATAGGTGTGTAGGATGGTTGCGCGGTAGGACGCATTCATATTGCCGACAATTTTCACAAATACTATGTACCATTCATCGAAATGCGGTGGTGTGCGTGCATTTTGTGTGAATGTGTGATTCAACCAGCAACGAGAAAAAAAATATTTTATACGCTCCTAGTGGGAAAGTGTAAAACTATTTAAAGGTTTTTATGAATGAAGCAGCCATTATGAATGGAGGCATAGGAGACTTTTTAATACAATATAAAAGCTTTGCTATATAGCGAATAACAATAGAAACCAGACGTGCACTCTCCTCTCGCTCGTTTATGGTTTTTTTTTTTTTTTTTTGAGAGTGTTGCAAATATGTATGACTCCATCAAATAATAATTATAATTATTATAATTATGTTAAAAAATTTGGTGACATTGATATACATTATGCAGTATGTAGTAGCCAGCAACAAAAACCCGTTAATTAAAATGCCATTCCGTTTCAAAATCATATTTTTCTTTTTATAAAATTGGTATGCACACTTGCGCAGGGCATACGTCACTATACTGTACTGTACATACCTTTTCACCAATGAACAGCATCAGCATTCATCAACGTGATAAACTATTGTCAATGAATTAGATTTATCCGAAAAGTGTTAACAAATTACGCTGGCAAAAAGTAGAATAAAAAGAATGATCAAATGTTTCGTACTCGTATGTTATGAATAGATAAAATAAAGAAGTTGAGAAATTTTTAAAAGTTCAGAATTTCAAAAGTTAACCAATTATGAAAAACCTTCCGTAACCCATTTAGTAGGTGCCCTTAAAAAATACCCAAATTTAATTAAATGTTTTGGATTTTAATTTATTAAGAAAAAGTCTTGCAATTTTTTACTTTTTACTATAAATTCTCTCCCCTCAAAAGTATCAAATTCGAAATTTTCTTGTGACGCGATTATTATCAAATGTAAATATGCGTTGCAAAAATAAAACCTGTAAAAAACAATAAAAACGAATTCCAGGTGTGTTAAATTGAGACTAAAAGATAGTTTATGATGTACATGCTAATTTTCTACCTGCGATATCATTCACTGTCTCTAATTTTCTTCCAAAAAAGTGCCTATGTTTCGGAATCTTTCTTAAATTCAGGTAATAACAAAAGGTAATTGTTTGCACTTAAATTTGTTTTGCATTATTTAAGTTATTACTTATTAACTATTAATTGCATATTTTCCTTTTTTTTTTGTACATTTGTATATTGTATATTTATTTGTTTATGAAAATATATATTTTATGAGGCCTTCTTGCTATCTAAATCTTGTATCATTTCAAATAATGTTTTTTTTTTGCTGTTACAATGTAACATAAATATTTGTTGACCAGCCCCTTAATGGTCCCAAAATTTTTAAACCCTGAACACAAACCTTTTTCAAAAATTATATTTGACATATTTTGGAAATAATGTTGTGACGTATCTAATAAACAGGGAAAAATTACTTAGAATAGTTCAATTGCTTATGACAAAAATTCCACCCCTAGTTACATCTCTGGATTGAGATATATTCTCAAATAAAATTATCTGCTTATTTATGAACGATTTGTGTTAAAGAAAACAGTCTGATTATGAAATCATTCATACACTAATGCTTTTGAGTTAGATTTTATGCTCAAGCATTTTGATCTACTTCCCTTTTCCATACTTCCACTAAAAGCTATTTCTTTATAGATTGTTTAAGTACATACCAAATATAATTTACAATTATTACACGACACATACACACGGTAAGTAGAATAAAAAACTTAAACAACAAAGCACTGTATGTATATTTATATTTACACTTCATATTGTAAATATGTACATATATATCACGTTCAAGGTCACTAAAGGTGTTATTCTAGATTCTAGATAGATGCAGAATGTTTTTTTTTTTTACTAAAAAAATGTCATCGTAATAACAAATATTGAATTTTGAGCTTAACTGATGGAAACAAGCATCACTACTACTTCCGGTTTAAGAAAAATATTTTATATAGTACAGAGATATGCACAATCATATGTGTTAGTATAATAGTACAATACTGGTGTCCCATATCTGGAACTTGTTGACCTTAACAAGGACAAATTGATATTATGTAATTTTGTATCCCAATTCTTGTGGTAAGTCATCTGTTGAATTTTTAATCTTTTTAAATATGTCACGCCTACATAAACTAACTCATTATAATAATATGAAAAGAAAAACCATGGATAGATTTTAATATTATTAATAAGTTGATTAACGTAATAAGAGATAATTTCTTATTTCATATTTGATTACAGTCCAACTTTTTTCTTATGATGTTGTTGATGATGATGATGATGATAATGATGATGATGTTTTTTCCAATTGTTTTCGAGTACGATGACATATCCACGAATATTGTAGGCGATATAGAATCACAAATCACAAGAATGGAGCATGGTCGGAGTAGGATCTCCCAAGAAATTCAAGTGCATTGAATTGTAACTCCGTCCATCTGTTTTTCCTTTATTAAATCTTTGACTTTCAAAGAGTATGATATTTTGGCCCACATACCTACATACATATTTACAAATCTTTGGAATTCAATATTCTGAATTTGAATCAGAGTCACAATACAATACGACTGCGGCTGCATTACCTAACTACCTAACCCCCTCAATGGAGATAGGGGAAGCAACGGCCAGGGAAATACTGACCTTCATCAAAAAGGTCGAAACGTTACTGGGCTAAACCATAAGAGGGCATGACACAATAGACCTTAGTAGTGTCCGGCGGCATAAGTGCCTCACTCTCCTGTAAAACATAACATAACAATAACAAGACTGCGCCACTGCTGGATAGGCAATCACTAAAGCTCAATATCTCATCAAGAATCAAGAATTGAGATGAAAAGTATACACAAAAATGTACCCGCGTCGCGTTTTTTTTAGCAGAAAGCGGTTCCGATAGCTTTCCTGTCTTAAAGTCGATCCATGGATGCTTTCTGTTTCAACATTTATTAGGTAACTCTGGAATAAAAATAAATCGATGGGGAATCTATTGACATTGGTTCTTTCTGATTTTGGACTTTGTCGTAGCCTTGATTATATGAGGACTCTATCACGCTTCTTCAGAATTTTTTCCTGTACGACCTTATTCCAGTTTTTTGGCAGCATTTCAAATTAATTTAATAATCTGATATTATTATCAAAACTTTACAGACATACAACTTTGGACCTTAAGCCTTTTTTTTGAGATTGTCTCAGAAATATAGTTTATTTTGTAAAACGAAAAAAATCGTGATTGCCTCCAAGTCCATTGCACAGTTTGAGATTTGGTTGTATTGGGTGCGGTGATTTAATTTTATTTATACACCAATCAAATGGCAAGGCCCTCATGTCGATTTTAAATTATTTTCTGTGGATTTATTATTATTAGAATTGCCATATGGCCAATGTCTCAGTACACTTCTACGTCGTTTCCAAAAAAATATTAAAAACCCGCTGAAAACATTTCGACATACTTGCTTGCGTATTAAAACATGCAAAAGCATTCAAGAAAAATATATGAATGAAAATAAAACACTCACACATATGCCATTTCCGATGAATAAGACTGTATATATCTACAAAACATTCACAATACTTATTTTTTTTTTATTATTATTATTTCGAAGCTCTCATCAGACCATCTGCTTCAGCAAATACATAAATAACAAACGCCGATTATAGGCGATTATGTTCTATTGGTAATTTTTACTTCCGGTCTATGTGGCCCGTTTTTCAAATACAAATACTGCACGGCCAAGCAAATATGGTTGGTATATTTTCATGAACTGTTAGTGTTGTGTGTGGGTACAAGATACAAGTAATCTATGTAACCGTTCATTGTGCCTTTCATACTTCATTTCTAGGAACAGCTGTACAATGTTGCCATATCTTATTATAAAATTATCTACAAATTTTGTTTTATTGGATGAATTCACAAAATCGTTGAGAATTAATTTTCGATTTTCGTTAGTCTGAAAGAATTCTAACTAATTGATGAGACAATTAAAAACAGAAAACCAGAAATTCACACTCAGGGTATAGAATTATACTCCATCACAATGCTGTATATGTGTAGGTGGACCAATTAGATCCTATTCGGTGAATTCTGACTTTTCTATAAGGCGAACTTATTATTTGAATTTTTAGATTTTTCGATTGCCGTTGACTCATCTTGGCATCTAGAGCCCTAATTAATTATATCAGTTAAGGATGGTTCGATTTCTAAGAAAGTTCAAATTTTTATTTGTATTGACCAAACAACTTTCTATCTATGTTCAATTTCGTAAAGAAAGTATTGTTGCTACATAAATGTATATAAAAAAAATATTATATCTGACAGTCAAGCGGTCTTAAAAGATCTTTGATCTTACTAGCAGGTGTCTAAACTCAGTCAGTTACTGCTACGACATCCTTCAAAACTTAGCTAAACATAACGAGCTAATCCTCAGATGGGTCCTAGGACACGAAGGTATAGAAAGCAATAAAAACACGGTCGAGCTGACCCAATGGAGAACGAAGAAACGGCTAAACACGTGCTGTATGAATGCATTGCTGTCAGGCGTTAGCAGCTGCAATACCTAACTTCTTCAATGGAGATAGGTGAAGCAGCACCCAGGGAAATACTAACCTTCTTTAAAAGATCGAACAGTTTCTAGGATAAAATGAATAAGAGCATAATAAAATAGACCTTATAGTTTGCAGTGTCGTGCGGCTTTAAGTCCCTACCCTCCCTCAAATACATCACAAATCGTTGCTATAGAATCAAAATGAAGTCAATGTCAAATTAAAGGAAAACTGTTATTCCTGATGAGATTATATTCATTTCCTAAAAAAAATCACTCGGACTTTATATTCAAAATAAATTTAAAAAAATTTACAAACAGAAAACAACAACAAAATTTTTAAATATGGATTGAACGTATTGCGCAAATATTCATCTAAATTATGATGCTGTGCCATAAATATGAATTTAAAAAAAATTGTTGTTTGTTTCGGAATTACAAACATATAGCAACTAGCAACAGGAAATACATTTTTCAAAATGTGTATTTTTATGCTTGAGAAAGACAACTTCCTATTAGTTACAAAGAGCGTCTTCTATTTAGCATAAACGTTTAAGAGGAAATATGTTTCATATTATAATATGTGCAAGACTCTGATGTAAAAATAAATTTAAATATTGAATTACCGCTCTTCTTATCGTCGCTTATGATGAGACTATACCATATCCTACATACAATACATTCATACATACACACTTACATACTTATATGCTAAACACAATCATTTCTATTAAAAATTCTTAGAGTCTAATGTTTAGTATCAGTCTCTTTATATTATAATTGTAGAGAGATGTTTCCCAAAGACATGTATGCGGACCAAATGGTATACTGTTCAAAATCGATTATAGTTGCATAACGATAGCGTTCAGAAGTTAGCTATTGTTATTCTGTGGAGGGTGATTTTCTCTAAGGTAACCAATCCCTAGTCTATTTTTTAAGCCCCATATTAGACTTGCCATTTTTTAATTCTTGTTCGATTTTTTACGTCATCGATAACCACTGAATTAGAATGAGCGGCTAGAATCCTCGCCTTTTTTCATCTTCTTTCTATGCTGGCTCACACACCACTGAATTAGGATAAGCGGCTAGAATCCTCGCCTTTTTTCATCTTCTTTCTATGCTGGCTCACACACCACTGAATTAGGATAAGCGGCTAGAATCCTCGCATTTTTTCTTCTTCTTTCTGTTCTGGCTCACACACCACTGAATTAGAATAAGCGGCTAGAATCCTCGCATTTTTTCTTCTTCTTTCTGTTCTGGCTCACACACCACTGAATTAGAATGAGCGGCTAGAATCCTCGCCTTTTTTCATCTTCTTTCTATGCTGGCTCACACACCACTGAATTAGAATGAGCGGCTAGAATCCTCGCCTTTTTTCATCTTCTTTCTATGCTGGCTCACACACCACTGAATTAGAATAAGCGGCTAGAATCCTCGCCTTTTTTCTTCTTCTTTCTATGCTGGCCCGCAAACTCTGCATCATAGTAAATCAGATTATTACACTTCCTTGGCAAGTTTTATCGATAATATAATTAGTTTTCAATTGTGGATAGAATATTAGTTTATATGGAAGCAGACCTACTGTTTCTAAGGTGAAATCACCCGCTCCCAAGTTAAGCACTGGTCCGACAAATAACCCAGAATGCATTCCATTCGTCACAAGAAAAACTGACAAGAGTCTTAGAGTTTGAAACTTTTAATTTAACTGAAGAAGCTCTGGTTTTATCGTTTGACCCGAATGTTAATCAAAAATTCCAGAGCGGACATATAGATGTTCGAAGCTACAGTATCCATGTTATATCAAATCCATACATATTAAGTTCTTAAATTCTTAAATAATACTAAAGATGGACAAATCACCACAATATTTTCTTTTTCATTTTTTTTTTTGAAATAAATGATGAAAATGTTTGGCTAGACATTACTTTAGAATCTAGAAACTTTTAAATTTCGCTTAAATTTCTGGTGGCTGCCCTTTAAGAGAAAGAAAAGAGAAGAAGTACTCTTGCGGTGTCCGGTAGTTAGTTTGTTTGCTTCTTTTTGAAGGCGTAAAAACCACAAACAAATTGATAAAAAGCTAAATTTTTCAAGATGAATTTCTGACCTGTAGGAAAATCAAGAAAAACAATTTTTTTGTAAGCTTTTCTTCGTTGTTAAGACTTCATTTTTTATCAACTATTTTCTGGTACTGTTACTGTTTTATGCAAATCGGTATTGAGTATGATAAAGTGATAATAATTTTACGATTTGGACGGAAATCATTATCTATTTTGGCGTCCCCTAATTAAGACATCCGGGCATAGTGCAGTAACTCCTACAACATTTTTTTTTGTTTTTTCTCATCTTTTTAAAATGTTGTCTGTCAAATTATGAAATGATGGCTACTAAATTGGAAATTTAATTTAGTAAAAAAACGAAGTGTTGTTCGTGTGATTCTTGATTCATTATTATTGAATAGAAATGGTCCGTTATTTCTTCTCAGTTGACAACAACTACAACCAAATCTAAAGCCATTTAGCATCACTGAACTTTTCAAGTCCATTGAAAATTGTAGTCATTTTATTATATATACATATACATATATATACATATATATATATACACATTTAAATTACAATAAATCATATATATATATCAATAAACAACCGTTCA
>JANSTT010014631.1:0-22207 GCA_026745375.1 Platyura marginata | reverse complement strand
ATACCAGGTGAAAATCCAATTATATCGATGAAAAAAAAAAAAAAATCTGATGAGATTTTCTTTGACACGCCTTATGCCATTCCATTATGTTCTGTACAATAAAATCAAAGAAACACACCAGGATCCCAATAAACGTTAAGTAGTTCGTTACGCTGATGCTGCTATCGCTATCTCTCGTTTTGTCTTCCTTGTTTATATTCAATAGATTTGCTCCTTTATGTATGCAATGAATAAAAAAATAATTAATCTTTTTGTACCTTTGTGTCAGACAGGATTACCAAGGCTATATGTAGGTATAAATATGTATATATATATATATATATATATAGGACAATGTAATTAGTATCTGATGCCATGTGGTTCTGTAAAGTATATAAAAAGAAGTCATTGCACAGACAAAATAATAATTTGTTTTCCAGCTACTTGTATTTATACCTTTTGTTGGAGGGAAATCCTTTGTGATGTGATCATGACGTCAATTCAATTAGAATTAAAAAAAAAAAAAACAAAAAAACGCAAAGCTCGAGAGTACCTATTACAAGGCATTGTTGTTGTTACTAGACAAGTACAATAGAAATCTGTTTCTAGAGTGAATTTCTTTTGTTATTTTTGTAGCAATGAAAAAAAAAGTACAATGTCCTGTATATTTATAATGGTCCTGCGTATATAAATCGACTGAAAGGACCTAAAATTATATAAATTGTTAATACGGGTAAAGAAAATGAGGTGCTCGTTTTTGAATTGTGATGTTTTTTTTTTCTTCTTCTACTTCTTCCTTTTTTCTTTTTTTTTTTTTTGGCAAAGAGGTAAAAACTAATTTGAAATGTGACCAAAAATAGGTACCCTGGCAAAAAAAGAAAAGGTAAAGAAGCAGAATAAGCCGATAATCTGATGATGCCAAAATCGAAAATCCTCTACCCTTTTTGTAAGTTGAGCTATTTGTTCATAATAAATATTTTCGGGATAATAATCGTGCATGTACTGTACATAAAATAGGTAGATAAACGGTAGAGTTACACACACATTGAATTTAATGCAATGTAATACTAATACTAATTATAAATTAAGAAGAATCTCAAAAATAATCAATACAAATTCTATTTTTCTAATAACTAAGAAGATTATCTTGAATTGATAATTTTCTCCATTAAATTGGAACACTGATTATTCATCCTTTAAATTATTGATTAGAAACTGAAAAATATATTTTAAAAAAAAACCTCCAGGAATCTTAAATTTACCTTGAACTTCTTTAACTTGAAAAGAATCATTGTGACACAATACATTTAACAATCTCCTGGAAAACTCAAAAAAAAAAAAAACCATTTAAATATCAAACATAAGACAAAAACAATTACAACTCAATACAAATACACATTTTCCACAAAGTTTCTTCTAATCTTCCCATCACTTAACATTCGTCTCTATACCAAAGCCAACCATAAAAAGTTAAACTCAAAATTAAATTCCACTTCAAACCACCGCCATATATATATATATATATATATATTTATGTATGTATGTATGTATGTACTATGTACCTACTATAACGCCACCTTAATATATATAAACGAATTTCAAACTAAATCGAAGATTTACACCGACTATCAATCTTAGATTAAATGATTCTCATTTTAGGGGGTTCGCTGAAAGAAAATTAAAGAAATTCCAAATTCCGTAACGTTCTGTTTCTTCTATATATGTATATATATATATATATATAGATAAATTTTATTTGATCTAAAATAAAAAAAATAAAAATAACGAAGTAGATAAGGGGTGGGGTGAAAAGCTTCACTGGTAAATAAATTGCGGAATATTGATTGCTCTTTATCCAATTTAATTTTTTTTTCCCTTTATGGAGATTTTGGTGTTCTATATATCTATAGGTAAGGGTTGGTATAGGTATGTAGGTATGTCTCTTAAATAACTAATGCCAGTTCAGTATACTGTGGAATGTCCCAAATTAGAACTTATTTTACATGATGATGATGATGATAATGGTAAATGATGATGATATATAGGTGTACTGTACATACTTGAACATTTATTCTGCTATTCCAAAATGATCGAAAATTAATGCATATTCGAGAAAATTTAATATCAAATGAAAAATCAATCGTCGCTTTAACCTAATATTTTTTTTTTCTTTTTCTTTTGTGAAATTTTTTAATGAGAAAATGTCAATGGTCGAACACCATGAAAAACTAAAAAAAAAAAAAAAAGTTTTGACTTCTTTCGTAATTTGCATAGACGGAGTTTTTTTTTTTTTTTTTTGGTCTTTTCTCATGGAAAACCACCGCATCGAAATTAGTCATCTCATATTAGCTATTATGCAATTAAATTCAATTTCAATTAGTTAGAAAGTGTTCGACAGTACTAGGTATAGGTACATAGTACAACATGAATAGTTTGTCTGATTGAAAAGTTAGATTGAAAATAATTTACCGAATATAAAAGTTTGTAATACAAGGAATAAAATCGTACCTAATTGGAAATTAATCAAGATTTACAATCGATTTGTTGAGAAAAACTTATTTTTCATCAGCCGGCTGCATACAAGACCGTGTTTAACGGTATTTTGAAAACTAACAATAAAAGTTAACAATGCATTTTACAGTCCACTGCAATCATTGTAGTACACACAAAAAAATCGTTGAATTGTAAAATATCCTACTGATTGTCATAAGAAAAAAATCTTTGATTTAATGGGTATTAAAAATAAATTAACAAAAATGGCAACATTTGTATATTTTGCCTAAGTAAAAAGATATTTTATTTTTACGGTTCAATTTATTGTCGAATCAATAACATTGCCTAAAGACGAGAAAAAATAAAATAATCCATAAACGGATTATTGTTCCGAAAAAGGCAAAATTGCCAGAGATTTATAGGTAGATCATTTTTGTGTGTGCCTAGAATCACCTTGTCCGACCTTATACAAGCAACCGAAAACCGTTAGTCATTTTGTTCATATAATTTGGTTGACATATTCACAGCATAAAAGTATGATATATCAATGAAACAGATGTCGGGCCATACTTTATATAACTGACTGGGGATTTTATGAAGATAAATACAATAAAATATAAAGTCCTAAGAAGGGTTTATGGTTTTGATAAGGAAAAGTGCTGTTGGCTCTTTTTAAGTTTGTTTCAAGTAACATGGGTTACTATTTATGAAGTGTATTGTCACTACTGTTATAAAATATTTTCAAGTTGAACATAAACATTATATGTCATGAGAAGAGTTGTTGGAAGAATTATTATTATGTTTTGCTCAAAAACGTTGTGTACCGGGACAATTAGGGCAATTTTGTTGTATAAGGGTTAATTTGTGTAATTTAAACTCATATCAAAAACAAAATGATCAAACATGTTGAATTATTCTAAAATATTTTGTTCACTCACTTTAGCTATTGTTATGAATGTTGTTCTAAGAAAATAAATTGAGAATTGTGTTGTAAAGTTAATAGACATCGCAAGAGTTCAGTACGTCATCAGGAATATTTATGCTTGAACTTAGTTATTTTTTCCTGTAATTTTTGATTCATTTTCCAATTTGCTTCTACGCACACAAATAAATAAAGTAAAAGCTCCGTTTAGATGGAAAAGATTTGAAAATTTAAAATTCAATTTATTATTAACTAATTTCAAAATACAACATATAAAAATATGTATGAAAATATATTATTTGTATTAAATGTAAGAAAAATTAATATTGTATTTTTAAAAGAATGAAATTCTTCTGAAAATGATACATCTTTAACTAATCTAATTCACAGTTCATTTTTTGTTTTGTTTTTCTTTTTTTTACAAATTAAATCAAAAAGTCATTTAATATTAAACTTCGCACATACATATACATTCCCCTCGGTAACATATAGAAGACACCTGATACAATAATTCCTAAATTATAAATCTTACAATAGCACTCTGTTATTGTTATTAATATAAAAGAAAAACACCTTGTGTGTCATGATATATTCCTTCAAATACTTTTTGCCACCCATCTCATATTACAATATATTATATATACCTATATGTGTTATGAACGACAGACAAATTTCTTATATCACTTCCTTCTACCTCGTCACAATACCAGAGGCAAATGACAAATTTTCTTTAATAAAAAAACACTCTCGACGCCATCATAAATAGAGGAAAATTCCAAATATATAGGTTACCGGGAAAAAAATACATATATATATATATATATTTTCATATGAAAGAAAAAACATTTTCATTCACCTTTCCACGACCCTTTCTTTATATCCTGAATGCCTTTTACATTCTTTTGCATAAATAAATATTTTCCCTAAAAGAGGATAATGTAGGTGTTACTGTAGCTGATGTGAACACTTACTCAAAGAAAATGTGTACGCACCCCGGCATCCAAATTGTGTATTGTTTAGGAAAATAAAAAGGAAATATAACGTGTCACACATCCTTGAAATATATACGTATATACAATACATGTATATGTATATAAAAAAAAAGGATGAATTCCTATATATGACTTAAAGGAATAATAAAAATTGATGTCTCCCATGAAATATGAATTTTATTGGTTCGCGGTGTTTTTTTCCCGGAAAATTGTGTATAATGACATTGAGCCCACGATGAACATTAACATTCAAAGAATAATAAATTTTTGCGCGATACTTATTTTGATGGCATTGTTATTGCTTCATATATGATATATGGTGATTTTATACCTCTATACGTTGCCATTTATTTTCTGGCAAAATACTTTTTATAGGAAAATATTTGTGTTAGGTACTTACATATAAATTTATAAAAAGTATTTCTAGAAATTTATTTTCAAGCACTAACAAACTGGGTATTTTAAAACTTTAATTTATTTTAAAACAACAACCTACAGAGAGAGAGAAAATGTCCGCAATAAAAAAGTTAATTACGGACCATTACAAACTCCGAACCAAAATTATAATACCCTGTGATATAAACTCGGTATCTGCTGTATTGTCTTTCTATTGAATGGTTACTGTACCTACGGTACGAATGACGAATGGATATTTCCATTTCACGTACGCATCCACCATTAGAATGTTTTCATTCATGTATTTAATCAACTGCCCATTTTCCTTAAATTTAATGGCTTGGCGAAAAAAAGACTTACAAAAGGAGATAGAGATAAAAACTAAAAGATAATGAATAAGGAATATTGTGATAGTAATACTCTATCTCGCTCTTTCTACGTTATTTCATTTTTACGTTTTACGATTTAATTGTAAACAAGAATCGACATACGTTTTACTATTACAATTCTTTAAACAAGAGAGTATTTTAAAAATTAAATGGACGGCTTGGGATGAAACTGGTTTTTCTTATTTGGTTGTTTTTTGGTTCTATGGAAATATCTCACAACATTGATGGACGCTCAACCAAATATTTTTTTTTGGAAAATATGCGATGCTAGTAACTAACAATTCTGACAATTCTCCGAACATTGCTCCTGTAGTTTAGGAGGTAAGAATTTATTAAGGATTATTTTAACGAAAATTTAAAAATTATGCAAAGGAAAATTGGGAAAATCTGAACAAAGTTTTTTTTTTCACCCGAATTCCATTAATGTGATCTTAAAATTAATAATGTTAAACGTTTGTGAACATTTGGATTTATTCAAATAATCCAGAAAAAGCTGTTCACATACACCTGTTGGTCTGAATTCGATTAACACTAAGATTTGAAGTACGCAATTATTATAATATAACTTTATTAATTAAACATTTTGTAAAAATGAGAGAAAATATTAAAAATTAAAAATAAATTCTTATACAGACTATTTTTCCATACTCTTTAACAGACAATGCTCCGTTTCTATAAGGTCTCTCTATAAAAGTCACGAGCAGATAGATTTATGAACACTTTGTCGGCATTACTTTCAGAAATTATGCGTTAACTTAGAAAACTCGTTGTCATTCCATTTCGCATACAACAACAGAATAATTAATTGTTGAAGAATATAGTCCCCGTAGAATGTCACCAACGAAATATTTATTACCCGTATAGCATATCCCCTGACACCGATTATATAACATCTCTGTCTCTATATTATATGGAGCACGTAAGAAGGATTACATACTTAAATTCATATGTCCCAGGCAATATAACGCGACGAAATATGATTATATGAAAGATGATATCACATCCTAGCCGTATATAGATAATTTCATTTTTATCTAATCTGAAATGAAGAATGGCCTCCTCTTCTGTATATGATTTTCCTTTATTTTATATACGACATATGTATATAAGTATATACATAAGTAGACGGACTACTATCGTCGACATACATAATATCCGGTAATACATACGGTAGTCAACCCATATATGTATATATGTATATAATAGTAAAACGAAATCCATAAGACGTTCGGTATATTTTTCTAAGGCCAACCCCTAAAGTGCATTCATTCTTAATGCGATTTTACCGAAGATTTATTGGATTTTTTTCGATTTTTTTTGGAATTTTCTCTTCCCGCCTATATTACACAGTACCATAGATCATATAGATTTATATTGGACAAAATCATATCCCCATAAAAGGCTAATTAAATATCCCTTTTTCTACTGATGGATAAATCAAATATGGAAATTTTGAAAATTATGTCTTTTCTTAACGATTCAGTATGCTTTCTCTATGCAATTTCTTTCATATCTATATCGTATTGCTCCCAGAGGAACTGAGACAAATTGAATCGATTAGACAACATTCCAATTGGGTGTTGTAAAAAATTATGGTCTGCCGAACATGACAAAAAATCGACTGTAATTGTACATCTGTGTAGATTGCAAGATTTTTAAAGAATGGTTCTAAGGGGATTGTAATGAGATTTTTTTTTTTTATTTTTTATTTTTTACTGCTATCATGTTGTGCACAGAGATTTTGAAATTAAGTGTAATTGTTCTTTGTTCTTAAAAGTGGAAATGAAATTGCTTTGGAGTTTTGAGTAGGTATAATGTATCAGCATTTTTTTCTAATTTTGGAATGATATAAGAATATAATGAAAATGTACTAAATGATTTTTGGTTATACTTCGGTACATAGGTAAAACAGCTAGAGCCTCATAATAATAAGTAAATGAGAATTTGTATTAAATTATTTTTATTTTCATCAAAAAATTTTTATGTTAAAGTGAAATATTTCGACATTTCTTCATTTTTCACGAACAATTTCTTTTTTTTTCAATCATTGTCCTTCGTCCTATAACTTTTCTTTATTAAAGTTACGTTTGCCTCTTTTTAAGTAAATTTAAAATTATACTAACAATTGAATTATTTTTGCTGCATTTATAATGTTTAAATATGAAACCGTTTCTTCCAATATTTTCAACCAGTTTATTGTAATTCAATATTCGCTAAAAATCTATGTATATCATTTTGTAAATTTTCTTAATTTCTATTTAAAAAAAAATGGAACACTTTGATCCTTATAAGAAATTTTGAACGAAGAAAAGTTTTTATGACACACTTCCTATTAGACACCCTTTTTAAATCTCAATTATGTGACACTCAGTCGAAATTTAACACAATTTAACAATATTTTAAAAAATCTCAGAGCTGTATCCTTATGGTATGAATTTTCCTCTGCATTGTCCGACTTTATAGTACTCCGTTGATCAAAACATTAAAAATGAATACATAGAAAATAAAAACCATATTTTTAAATTATTATGTCCATCTGGTAAAAATACATTCATAAATATGTAGTCATTATTATTAATTACAACCGCAAGACAGAAAAATTCTTATAAAATATCAATTAAATATCAACACATATAGAACCTCCTCTGATTGTTTTTTTTTTATCCATATCTATGCATGTATTTTTACACATACCTATTGTAAAGGTATAGGAAAAAGAATACGAAGCATAACTTTACTCAAAGTCAAAATTTATTTAATTTTTATTTCAAATTATTTGATATGTCATCATAAATTTTTATATTTCTTATGCCCTAAAAATACACAAAATTTATGAACTAAAAAAAAATGTGTACAGTGTAACCCTAAAAAAATAACAAAAAACATTGCATACATTTTTTGTCCACATTATAAAAAAAAAAACGAAACAATTTGGGTGTTCCTTAATGTGTTTGTATGTCGTGTGCCGTCCAGTATAATTTACAAAAAAAAAAAAAAAAAAATCTGAAAATAACTCAAATCGAAAAGAAAAAAATGTCAACATTATGTTGGTACACTTTTAAAAACACCGAATGAATAAATTTTTAATAATTTCCATTTATTTATGTTAAATGGAAATTAATTGTAGGCCATGGACTCAACGCAAAAGTAAACAATGTCTGTGTGGGGTTAGTTAATTGTTATTTTAATGTTCTCGAATCTATCGACGGATGAATTGAATTATGTTGCTTCGTACATACATGCATGCATGTGTTGTGTACGTACGTACAATGTATAGGGGAGAGAAAGGTTAATAGAAGAATATAAAAAAACTGTGATACTAAAATTTTGCTTGAAATGTCAACTTTAATATAAAATTAAGTCATTTGTTACTAGTAATTCGTAGTACACAAAATGGACAACCCTTTCAAATATTAAAATCAATAGATTTTTCAAAATTGTGAACAAAACTGAAACTGAAAAAAATTATAGATGCTTGGTGTATGTCGATTGATCCCCACTCTCACCTACCTATACGTTGAGATGAAATATTTATGGTAATTAGAGTTCCTTATTCAAATTGATCATAATCACAATCAAGAAACGCTACGGTTTTTTTTTTTTAGGGTGTAGATCATATTGTTGAACAAAATGTGGCCCTAACCTTTTGTATAAATCAATTCTTTTGTTCGAAATTCAATTTTCTTGTTTTATTTATTAGATCCCTTGCCATATAATACACAATACATATAATCTTATGTTTCAGCTCATTTGCATATTTGAGCATCGATATTAACAAGACGTTATCCTTTTGTTTTGGTTGAATTTTAATGTTGTGCTGTGCAGTCGCGCTGGTGTGTTCGCTACAAAACTTTTCCAATTGTTTATTGTCACACAGTCCGATAATGATCTGAAAAGCGTTAAATGAACAATGTACATAATATATACATAGAGGTAATAAGAATCAGAAACTTTGTGACCGAATTTGGTTATCAATAGGTGGCCATTCTTTGGTGACGATAATTTATCTTTCTCTCTCTAGTGCGGGACCCACCGCAAGATAAATATGCCAAATATAATACCCAATGTATAAGAATGGTATAGAATAGACACACGGTATTGTTTTGCGTTGTTATAACATGAAAAATAGGTACCGGAAATGCCATCTAAATAAAATGCAACAATTTATTGTCATTTTGATGAGGTATTTGAAATTGCCGCCACGCGACTTTATTTAACCATTTACTTAAAAGACTTGCCTATAGACTTTCTTTCTCCAGATATCGTTAAACGGTAAATTATTTTTGTGCTGGTCTTTGGATAGATTTTGTTGATTATTCGGAAATTATTGATTGGTTGCGATAAGGTGCCACACATATTTTCAAATCAACTTGATTAAACGGTTTTGGCTACTTTAGTTGGTCATAATGACGTGTAAACACCTAAAATTTATGTTAAATTGTCTAAAATTGAAGACCACATACCATTTATACAATACCACCCAAGAGAGGAGTGGTATAGTATATGATTGGAATTTTGTTTTTTTTTTTATTTTTTTCAGTAAATTAATTTTTATCATCTATGGCAAATGTTTATTATGTGAATGTAATAATAAGATGGACTATAGTTAAATAGCATTCCATTTTAATTTAATGTTCGGTTTTAGCTTACGAATACAATAAAAATGTAACAAATAATAAAGAATCTTTTGTCCGATATACCGAAAAATAAAAAAAAAAACTCATTCAATTATTAACTGTATTAGAAATTAAAAGGATTACCTGGCTCTCGGACGCCACTTATATTATTAGAGCCATTATTAGAGAATTTTACGGAATCCGTTTATTATCTATTTAAATATCTGCAAGTGTCTACTATCCTTTTCCTCTTTAAAGTTAATTCTCGTTCAATTATTTATAGTTTTATGTACAATTTTACGTTATTAATTACAAAGACCAGAATTCCTTTTCATTTTTCATTGATAGAATTTCGTTCATCCGCGGACTAATTCTTGATTTGTTTAGCGAAAGTAGAGATATTTCAGAGATGTGATTTTAGGAGATGGATTAATTTACTTAAAATGGATTATAAAATTAAAATAGAAATTTTGAAGTAAATAAAAATAAATATAAAATAAAGAAAATAGTAGATCCATTGGGTTACATTGAGAAAAAATAGAAGATCCCATACGCATGAGTGTTTGTTTCCCATATTTTTCCATGTGTTCTCTTATATAGACGTTACCGGGAAGGTACTACTATTAATGAATAAGGTAATTGGTTAAGAATAAGTCGTCATTTAAATTTTTTCGCCACATATTTCATATAAAACAAATATTTTAATACCTACATAAAAACGTATCCTGACACTTAGATATGTTATGGTAATATTTGTTCATAATGTACATATGTTTAATACGATATTATCTGTCATCCCTTAATACGAAAATCCATTGAATAAACAATTTCGATGTTTCTTGGATACAAAAAGGATTCCTATATAGTCACATATTGTTTATAAATTTATTTAGCAAATACATTCATACATACTCTATACATATATGTATGGAAGAGAAAACGAAGACAATACCAGACAATAGTGGGTTGATCACAAACATCGGCCAGCACTGATAAGAAGTCTCTATTCCGCAGTGGCCAAATATGTTGAAACACGTCTGTATTTAATGGTATTCCCACTGAATATCGTGAATTGTGGATCTTGAATAAATACACATTGTATCCACACATACGTCCCATAATATGTGACACTTTTGCCATCATCATAATGTTGTCCTTTCCAGAGATTATAGGATATGGGTTTGTGCGCGCTATGTATTATATACATATGTATACAGAGAGTGTATATGTGTGTTGGAATATAGTCATCCTTATAACAGTAGCATGGAAAGGCTCCTCTTTAGTCAAAAATAAAATAAATGTATATGAATGTTGTATATATGTATAATGAAACCGAAAATATATATATATATATATGATATAGAAACGAAGGGTAGAGTGGGTTGAAGACGGAATGGAAGAGGTGTGGGGAAAACTACTGTTTTGTGGTAAACGTTGAGTATGACGACAGGTTGATAAGGGGACCAAAAGAAAACAACGTAGATTTATTATGCGGAAATATAAAACTTGACCCGTGACAGTTCCTCGAATACAAATGTCTCAGTGAAGTTTTTCGGACTGAAGAAATGTTGTTTGTATCCCTATCGTCATGCCAGAGATACATACACAGAAAACAAAACAAAAAAGAATCCCCGCACCGAAAGAAAATGACATAAAAAGTAACGTTTCTATTAACAGGAAAATTAATGTAACTCCTGAAGGAATATATTATTACGTGGCCGGTATTTATGAGTGTAATAAATTTTCAGCTTAAGCGACGTTTTAATTATTTTAATCCAGACTAATGGCGAAACGTTACACAACGTTTTGATAATCGATATTGTGAATTTTAAATTATATTTTCTGTTTTCAGTAGGAATAATTAGTTTTGAAAATAATAATAAAAATTCAGAACAAATTGGATTTATGGTGTTGAGAGTAAGATTAAATTAAATTTGTCGTAAGCAGTCAGAATAGGATTTTTCGTTTTTTTTTTTTTTTTTTTTTTTAATCGTGGACTCAATTTTAATTAAAAAGTGATAATGAAACGAAAAGATAATGTAAAGTTAAATAGAATTTTAAAGAAATTATTTCATCGTTTTGAATTTATGTTTTAATAAATATACAATAAATTCCTTTGAGTTGCTGTTGTTAAAATTAAATAAAAGCTTTGTCACCACATTTATTAAATTAAATACTCTAACACTAACTTAAGCGAACAATATTTAGTTGAATTTTTATCTGTAAGTATAATTGCGGAAAATCCGGTCTTTTCTATAAGCTTAGGATGCCCTGGGGAAAACACATGTTCGAACTAATTTGAAATATTTTTTTTAGAGTATGAACATAATGCCAAACCTATTTATAAGAAAATCTCATACAATAACCAGATTTGAATTGAAAAATGTACATCACAATCGAAAAGTCAAAGTTGCCCACTGGCGCAGACCTTATCTGAGAGAAAAAGAAAAACTGTCCCCAATATCAATACCAATAAAGATGGATAGCTACCATAATTCATATAAAATATCTTTTCAGATAAATTTTAGATTAACACCACAAATCACCATTTGTTCCAAATACATTTTCTATCGTATATCCATCCAACTAAATGCTGCATGAATAAAAAAAAAATAGTATAGAAAAGGATTCGTGCAGCAGTTACATACAACACTCTGTTAGCTAACTCCCAGAGTAGTATGGAGAGTACAATAGCACACAAAGTTTATAATACGAAAAAGTTTTCCAACTATTCTATAATTTAAACGACAGAGCAAAACTGCATTTACTGCATTTTACTGTGAAACACGATTGCGGGGGTGTACGATAAAAAAAAAAACCAAATTACCATAAAGTTTAACACCTCCTCATCCATCTTCTCTTCATTTATTAAATATTTAATTTGTCGTATATGAATGTAGAGATGCCATAAAAGTTAAATACGATAATACGTTCATCGTACACATACATACATACATACATACATACATACATATGTAGAATGTGTAAAATGATATAAGAATGATAAGTGGAAAAATGTTCGCGAAACATTCAGAGAACCTCATCTAGTTTTAATTCACGTTACGAAAAGAATGCGAAAATTTGTCTGTACATAGTAAAATTGTATAAATGGGAATGAGTGCAGTCACCCCTGAAAAATTTATCCCTGGGAAACAGTGGAACAATATTTTACAATTGACATAGAGACAAGTCGACAACAATAGGACATTAAGCGAATCATGAAATACGGTAATTGAGTATTATCCGGTTCGTAGACTCTCTGTATACTAATTTACTAATAATGTTCCATTGTCGTTTGTTTAATAAATAACTTGAATTAGTGTTATTATTGAAAAGTTTCGCATTAATGAGAATTCTTAGATTTTCTGCAGAGTTGCTCTTGTTTATATTTTACATATACATACATACATATATTACATATGTATGTATATAACATTTGGCTGAACTTTCTGTCTTTTATTACTTTGCTTTGTCCTTATCGATTGGCATGCTGATACAGATGATTGGATGCTAAAAGCTTCAAGGATATTATAAAGCGAAATTGAAAATCGATTGCATCTAAATGGAAAATAAAGTTTAAGAAATTTAAGTTTGAATTATTGAAATCATTGTTTTATTTTAAACATATAATTTCGCTTTATATTAAAAATCTCTGGCTTGGCCTTGGCGAATCGTATCATTCATTTGAAATTAATGGTGTTTTCATTTCACTTAATCGGATTAGCCATGGTAGTCAAAGTCATGGTATAGCCGGTGTTGGTTAAAATTCTGTGCTTGTGGCAATGTGAAAAAAAAACGCGAACACAGACTTTGAGAAATTTTATATTACACTGCATCTACTTCGTCGTCAAATACGGTGTAGACATCGTACTCTATTTAGCCACCAAACATACACCGAACTGACAGCCACCAGCCATCGATTCAGTGGCTACTCCGATTAAGCGAATTGAAACCATCATAAATTGTTTAAAATGGTTTCGATCCTTGACAGTAAACCTGAAAGCTTGTAACAGATCAGAAATAATTTCAGTCATTTTTTATTTACTGGTTTTAGTCTAATCCGTTTCGAGTCTAGCATTTCTCGACCATTGCTTTCTGGCGTTAATTGTTGCAACAGCACTATGTATCAGTGGCGGTCTATGATTTTTGGTATTTTAATTTAAACATTAATTGAAAAAAAAATTTGTATTATAAAAAATAGACCTCGTCTAGTAAATAAAAATTCACCCAATTGTTGATATAAGATTTTTGTTTTGTATTCTATCCTAAAATCTACATAATTTGCAATAAATATTATCCAAAAAAATTATTATCATAACAATATTGTTAATAGAGTGAAAGAAAACATGTCACATACATACTTATTATCCCACATCAGATACTTTCAATTACATCTCACCGATACGATTCCGATCCGATAGTATCATATAATGATAATCATATACAATCCAACCATATACAAATACATATAGAAATTTATTACACATAAAATTTAAATTTCTAATTAAGTCATGTATAAAGCACATCCTAAAACATATAATAGAGAACCGTGTGACACATTCAGTTTGTGTAATGTAAAATTATAATTTTTATGTGCAAAATTAATGTACATACCTACATAAGTATAAGTACGTATATATATATATGCATGTATAGGTAGTATATTAAGAGCATTTGAATTGAATTGAAAAAGTAAAGAACACTTACTAAATTAACACACAGAGAGAGGAAACATTGAAATGAAAAGGTAGCTCTAGTGTGAATAAATTAGTCGATTTCGAAATATTTAGGCGGTGTAACTACACGTCGTCACACACGTACGTACTACACACATTTTGCATCGAACATGGTTTTTGTACATACATATATGTATGTAGTTATATCTACATAATTTGTATATGTACATTATACCCGTACTCCGCTATAAAATGTTGCATTCCGAAATTGTAAAATCCATATAACAACGAATTAATACAATATACTAGTTTGAATATTTATAGTAGGTAAAAACGAGTAAAATTGCTGCTAAAGTAGGCACCGAAACACATAAATTTTAAAACAAATATTCAATAGTAGGCTTTGTTTGGTGGTTTGAAACTAAATTTGAATTCATTCTTAGTGAATTTATCCATTCGGTGTTTATGTAGCTGTATATAGGGACGGGTGGTTTGGATACTACTTGAAACATTGCCAATAGATAATAGCTTGGCTAATAAATGTTTATTGATATTTACTATGTATATTCGTATGTACAGTACATATAACTACGATGCTGTATTAGTAAATTAGTATAGATAAGTTTGAATTCTGGTAAGACGAAATTTTCCGTAAAGTAAAAACATTTTATTTGAGTATACTTTTTTAATTTATTTGTTACTATATTTGGTAGTATTTTTCTTAAAAAGTCTATTTAAATAAAGGGGAGGTCATAAACAGTTGTTTTAACGTAATTTTCGGTACAATCGGGACTTCAATTGAAAAATTATTAAATTTATTCGCCCATTATTTTGGATCGAATAAATAGACTTGGAAATGTTCGTAATGTAAACTATTTGCAGTAAATTGACATACAAAAAAAACTTCCCATAATGACATCCTTTAAACAAAAAAACTTTTACTGAAAAACCACTTTTGAAGCAAATAGCGCTAACATATTTGCAAACATAAATGATTTAGCTCTAGTTGCTGGCTTCAAACAAAAATTAAAATCTACTTCCACCCTATTTACCAGACTTTATATTGCAGTTATCATTCTGTTCGTGGAATACATCGCCATATTGCGTGCAAATAGTCGGTCATTTTGATTTTTGTCATGGCCTGAAAAAAGGATAAATAAATTTGTTGTCGTTTTACCACTGACAGAACCTCATTGTTTTTTTATGGCTTAGTGCAATTTTATGCAAACGAATTTGGCTTGTTAGTGTAAAACTAAAAAGTTTGTTTGAACTGTCAACTTAAACAATGGCTCACTACACACAATATTGTAGATATATGTAGGTATGGGGAGTTTCCCATGTTTAAACATTTTTTTTTTTTTTTATGTTTTGTATGCATACTTTTTGTTTTTGATCCAGCGAATATGTAACTATGCTAAAGAACAAGAAAGCCTATGTACAAATTATGCATAGGGAAATGGAGGGTAGATACATATATAGGATAAGTGTTTCTTGTGCTCGTCGTACATTTTAATAAGCTTTTCCACATATATTTATAAGAAAGAATGAAGAAAAAAAAACACCGCCATTTTCGCTAAATTATGTTTGTCCAGTGGCCGGCTCCATCGTCGGTCGGCCGTTTGGCGACAAGTGGGTGGGCCTGTATTGCGCCAACGATATTTATATTGTTGCAATGTTTTGAATACGTAATTTATGTTGGGTAAAGATGTTCTTTAAAAATATAATAAAAAGCTCGATGAAGAAATGTGATGAGGTAAACAATGGCGTATTTATAGTCCATTGAAACTTTTACATTTTAACGTTAGCATTTACGGTCGTTATTTTTAATTAAACGAATTTCGTTTATAGAATGAATAATTTGTTATTGTTACATTGTTTGTACTATGGAATGGATTCGGTGAAGAATTGATTAAGATTTGTTCCAATATTCTTCCTTTTTACTCGTTTTGCAGTTTTTCAATTTTCTCCTGTCATATATAAGTTCTAATGCCTTTTGTATGGTTTATGGTGAATATATCAAGATATCGTGTTTAACACTTGCTTCTATATTTTTAAGCAATCATACATCAATTTTAAAAAAACAATTTATTTTGGAGGTCCTTTGATGTTTATTTTATTATAAAATCATTCATCTCAATAAAATCCACATGTTCATTATGACATGAAATAGAAAATGCAAAAATGTCATTTCTGAAGAAAAATCAAATAAAATCTATATTCTGTTCAAACATCATAACTTCCAATTTTACTTGTTATTAAAATTGTCTACAAAGGACAGCCATCAATAAATAAATCAAAAAAAAAAAAATTCTCGTAAATATATTGTTCCAATCTGCTTCATGAATTTATTTCTAAACCACATCAATTTTCGTCTCAATCAAAAGATGTCTAGAAAAGTTTTTTGGCCAATTTTTTTTTTTTTTTTTCTTCTGATATTTGTTTTTGTGTGCAATTCGAACAAAAAAGACAAGAGATTTAATCAAAGTTTTTTTTTTTCCTGTTTAAAGTTTGAAAGAAGTTACCTTTTAAAACTTACTCAATTCTTTGTCTTTCGAATAGTCGTTGTACTGGTATACTGGTACATATGTGCCATATATGTACGATTGTACGTACATATATGTAATCCTTTCTACATACATATACAAATACAAAAATAGTATATATTTATGTGTACATAACAATATATTCTGTATGCTTTGACGATAAGAAAAATTTTCCTCGAAATTTCCGCAACCAACAGCCGGCTACAATAGTTGTAACGAATTTTCAGAAAAGTCCACTTGAGACAATGATTTTAAAGTTTTCCTTTGTTTCTTCTCCTCTATATTATCCTTTCCTTTTCCTTGTCTGCAACTCTACTACTGTACGAGTATATATATATAGTATACTGACTATAAGTACATATATGAAAGTTTTTCCTATGACTGCATAGTAAAAGATAATTTTTTTCATTCAAGTTATATTTGGTATATAAAATGCAGTTGTGAAGCTATTCGTTTTGCTATTATTGTTAAGAAATGAAAATGTATTGCTAGCGCTTACTTAAAAATAAACTTTAAAATTATTGCAGTAAAGCTAAATTCAATAATTTCTCCTTAAGAAATATTTTACTTTAATTACCTATTTAAGTTAAAAATACTTATCTACTAAATTATGGTTATTTTAATTGTTAAATTTTTTTTTTTTAATATGCGTACATATGTAGTCATATGTAGGTACATAACTCGGATATTAATGAAAAAATTTAAAACCAAAGGCCTCTATTCATATAATGCTAATTTTAACAAGATGCTAATTTTAACAAGATGGAATATTTAAAAAAAAAAATTTTTATTTTAATTTTTGTTGTTATGCGTTTTAATTTATAATTGGTTAAATTTCGATTTAAAGTTAAAAATTGGCAGGAAAATTTCGTCACTCTCAAAAGTTGTCGCTTATTATTTTTTAATCTGTGATGACCAATGTCTCCTTCTCATCGCATGACGAAAATTAAAAATATCTAAAATGTTCTATGGGATATAGGGGGATAAGGCGGGACTAAACTGAATGAAAATTTGTCCAAAAAAGTACGGCTTTTGACATTTTTTTTAAATGTCGCTAGTATATTGTATTTGATTTGTTATCATCATTTTTTTTTATTGAAAATTTTGATTACTATTTCCGGTATATTAAGAATAATTAATTTATATTAAAATGTCACATCCAGTATACAAATTGGTAATTTTTGTCCAGTATAAACTACAAATTGGAGAAATATCACGCCAACTGCAGATATTTTTGTCAAGATTTTATTTCAAACTAACAATTTTCCTCAGTTATGATTGCAATTAAAAACTACTTTCAAACATTACAAATCCAAAATAACCACTTGAATAGAATTTTAACCAGTGTTCTTCCAAGTATTGGTACTTCTTATATACTTAGTATATGTACTTGTGCATTAAAGCATCCATACAATGTATACTCATTATTATCGATAAAATATTTTTGGGATAACGCACCCTCGGATCAAAATATGTATGTATTCTCAAGTGATTCCTTAAAAAAAAAAAAAATCTAAAAACCACTCAAAGACAAAATCATATGTTCATGAATACATACCTACATCCCCGAAAAAAGTCCACATATAATACGTAAGTATATATGTACATACATAATAATGCAAAATACTATAAAAAAAAAAACTGAATAGACCCTTAAGCACTTTAACTTAAACCATCCCCCTATACTCCATATATAACTAAAGAACTCTATACCTGGGCAAGAATCGGATTGTATACATCCCCTCGTTAAAATTGGAGCAACCTGGCAACGCATCCCACCGCAGCAGGATATCACCCAGAGTGAGATTTTTTTTTTTTTTTTGGTTTTTTTTATTCTTTTTCTACTATGCTACCATTTTTTTCGCGGCACATTTTCAAGGACACAACAATAGAAGTTTTTAAGGAATTTTTGCGAGAATTTCCTTTTTCTAAGCAGATAAATAAATTTTTGTTCACCAATCCACGGTACAGTACACACACATACACACACATACACACACAGAGAGCATATAGTTGTAAGGATTTTGATGTGTGGGTGTTTCTGAAGCTATATGATGGGTTTATGGTAATGTGTCATTGTTGGGAAATTTGTAAAATGCGGCTTCTTTTCGCACCGGGGCTACGTGGTTTTATGAGGCAGATTAATGCATTAATTTTATGCGTGAGGGATCGCGTTATTAAATTTTTCCAGCGCTTAATGGAGAGTGAATATTTATTTATTTATATTTCCAAGTGTCTAAGTATTTAAAGGATAAAGATTTTTCCGGTTTTCTTTTTTTGTTATAGGATTTAATTGAATTCCGTGGACGTTTTGATTACTTTTCACTTTTTAATGATAATTAATGTAAAATTTATGATTGCAATTCACTGTGGATTATTTATGAGGATGATTGTTAAAGTAAATCGAAAAACGGATCAATTTATTTATCTGAAATCACAATGTAAGTGTTCTTCATTACAATAAATTATTATTTATTCAGTAGTTGGTGGGTACATATTTATTATGTACTTGTACATACACATACTAACCAATTAAAAAATAATTACGAATTAAAATACGGAAATAAAAATGATTTTTATTTTTTATCCATTGTATATTTGTACATTGCATATATAATAAAGAATAAATATTAATTACTCTCTATAAAAAATTATAAATTAAAAACCCATTTGCATCAGATACATAATGTTTGTGCATTATTGTACTGATGTCTGATGTATTGATTGTAATTCTATAATTTTGATGTTAAAATTAATAATTTTAACCAATCTGAACATTTTAGGTGATTTGTGTGGAATTTCACATGTACATGCATATGTCCAAAAATTAAATTAAATTTGATCTTAACATTAATAATCTTAACGTTTTCAATTGATTTATAATCAAATTCAAGAGATTTGTATAGAATTCTAACATATATGAATCACGACACATCTAACTCTCTAAAACGACTTAAATTCCAATCAAAAAAGAAAATTTAATTTTTAAAAATTATAAATAAATATTAAACGACATAATAAACTAAGACCCCTATACATCGTTGGATTAGCACATTCTTTACCTTTGATTTGCGGATAGTCTCGAGACTATACTCTATACTCCGTTTTTTTAAAAATCTTCAACTAACATAATGTTTTTATAGCTATTTTCTATCGAAATATCCCACCCTAATAATTGTCGGTTGGGGCAAATAATTTTTTTTCTGATAGATGTTCGGAGTACCTATCTGATGGAAAAACGTTCCCGGAACAATTATAGTTAATCAGTTTACGAGATATTTGTAATGATTTCGTATCGAAAATCTATCGTTATGTTAGGGATTATTTATGGTTGGTTAGGGCTTAAAAATTGAAGATTTTAAGACCAAAGCTCCATCTTTTACAGTTTCATCAGAAGTTTTTGTTTTTTTTTAATCGCCCTATGTAGAAAACTAAACGATTTAAACTTATTGACCATCTATCTGTAAGTAATAAAATTAATACGCATATATGTACAGTCAAATATTCATTTATTTACAATCGCTTATTATATTTTTGTCTTATTTTTGTTTGAATGGCTATTGAACCATAAATCGCTTTACACGGGTATCGAACAAAAGGGGCAAAAAGTCTGTGTTGTTATGATCTGGTCTGGGAATTCATTAGAGTTAAGTGCAGATTCGTTTTGATTTTTATTTCAAAATTAGTGATTTATGACATAACGTAAAAATGATTTAGGATTATCGGCTTTTTAATGGGATTGGGTTTAGTCCGGTCAACATTTTTTTTTGTTAATTTGTTTTGTTTTTTTTTTTTTTTTTGATTTTATGATTTTGCACAAATAGAGTTTAGTAATATAATTCGTTTTTACTTCAAGGCTGTTGAATTTGTTCATAAAAATGTTTTTTTTAATAACAAATCAACTTTTATACGAGAACTATTGTATCTATGTATAAATAGATTTTTTCCAATAGCCATTATAAAAATGTGGATAGGTGAGTAAAATATAAAAAAGCAGCTCTTAGAAATTTAAAATTCACTTACATAACTAATATTCTTACAGAACATTAATCCCTTTCTTCAACCAGTTCTTTTCGTGAATTATTTTCTTTACTGTTTTTAAGAACAGAATTTTTAAAATTTAATATTTTCGTAATTTCGTTCGAGAGACATGAAATTTTGACAGTAGGTTTTTTATGTGTACACTACACAGGTCAATAGCATTTTTTATATTCAGCACCTTTTAAATTATCTGGCTCAATTTACGGCCGTCGTTTATCTATTTTGTATAAAATATTTGTCTCAAAGAATTTAAGGATGATCCTGAGCCCTATTTAAATATTTTATTTATACCAGATTCCTATTCTATTCTTCTCTTCTTCTATTCTTCTAATTCGATTAAATCTTTGTAATTTTGTTTTTTGTCTGATTCCAAATATTTCAGACAATTTTTTTAACCCCCTGACCTTAAATGTATTTTTCCCCCCAAAATTTTGGGCGTTTTGATATTATTCTTTGAAAAGAGGTTAACACCCAATGTTATTTCCATTACATCTTTAAGCAAAACCACCACCTTTTATATGGGAATTCAATCCAAAATGCAAAATACCAATACCACTTCTTCATTAAACTTCAATAAAATTCCCATAAAAATCAATACCATAACTTTCTCCACCCAACTTGAAAACAATTTGAAATATTGCAATTTACCAAAGTATTCTAACTTTATATAAATATTTTGATTCTTCTTCGTCATCTTATTCGTCTGATGGTTGTTCATCTTTTATGTTCTTTGGATTAAAGTATGGAGGAGTTGTGCCCTTTTATGTTCAAAACAACGTATGCTGTGTACCCATCCATATATACCACCAACCATATCCGACAATATTCTCTATGTGTATATGTACATTATACAACCATAGAAGCCAAATTAATATAATTTCATCAAAAACCCAATAGAAAATCCATAATACATACTTCCGATATATAAAGAAAATGTTGGGTGCACAGTAGCAACATAGCCATATACCATATGGTTGGTTGATGGAGAGAGCCCTTGTCTGAAACTTCAATATCAGAAGCTCTATCGTTGACCACTTTACGTATAAAGTTTTTCAAGAAAAACAATAAAATTCCTATGTATGTATGTATATAAGCGGGCGGTATAAAGAGAAAAAGTTTTTTCCTGTTGGGATGGAGTTTTCTCCCCCATATATAACTTT